>JAGKTI010036485.1:0-11062 GCA_018397915.1 Birgus latro
TCTCATTCTCCATGGTCAGTTGTTTTATCCACATTTATTCTCAAACCAATTCCATCTCTCCACTCCCTTAATCTTTCTTCTGTTACTCTGTCACTCTCCATGGTCAGCACCAGGTCACCAGCATACAGTATAACATCTCCCTTAGGAGTTCAGTTCTTCTGGTCACATGATAAAACTTCAAGCACCAAGATAAACAATGAGGGGCTTAAAACTGACCCCTGATGCACACCAACATTAACAAAAGTTTCATCATTTAATAATTGTATTAAAAACTGAAGATTTACCTTGACATTCCTAGTATCATTCAACCCTTTCACTTTGATGACACATCCTACTCCTCATACATTTCATTTTACTCACTGTCTCCAGGGGATTTTGTTCAAATAAAGAAAGACTTTTTGAGCTTGAGAGGTTAGGTACAGCCTTCATCCCCAGCTTCACACCAAAAAGTCTGTCCTAAGCTCAGAAAAATTATCAGATGGCATCAAGTATTATTATAAAACTGCAACACTGGATAGAAAGGGTAAATAATCTTGGTTGTCCTCTTTTAAGTGTCTGGTATGTTGTAAATATCACAACAGGTTCTGTATATTGTGACAGTTGGCAATCAGCTTTGTGAGCACCAATGAGTCTTTTGTTGGTAATTTTCCTTTAATTTACTCTGGACTTGTTAGACAAATGAATATGAGAACGGTCATCTTAAAGTGAGGAATTAACCTTGTGTCCGTTTGTCTCTTCCCTTCCGCCACCAGTTTAAGGGATATTGCAGTGAAGATGGAGGGAGCTTAGGAGATCATGATGATGGTGATGATAATGATGTCCTTTATTAAATCTTTCCCCCTCCCCTTTCAGGAGAGATTACACTGGAGTTGACATGAACCTAGGAGATGGTGATGATGATGATGTCTGGTATTTCTGTATTTCCTCATCCCCTTTTTATGAGAAATTGTCTTGGAGTTGGACAGAAGTTCAGGGTATGATGATTATGACTGTTATCTCTTCCCTTCCTTTTTGCTTTTGCTATTGTCAGTTGATTTAATTTCAGGAGAGGTTGTTGTGGATTTAAATGTGTGTCAAGAGGCACATGTACAGGACTTGTGTGTGTTGGTTGAGCTTAGTCGACACCATGGAGCAGGACTGAAGGTCAAACTGGGCCAGGTGCGAGTCAGCAGTATTACTGATGCCCACGTCACAGCACTCCTTCATGCACTAAAACATACAGTGAGTCCTAGTTTTTACGTTTCATCCACAGTATTCCTCTATGCCAGTGGTTCTCAAACTTTTTGGTATCGTTACCCCCGGCAGTGCTGTGATGGATCACCATTACCCCTACCCCATTCCTCTTCAGTTATATGAAGTTAAAGGAAAGAAAAATATTGGAATGCTTAATTTTTAATGCACTTATTAATTTTACTTAAGAAATAAAGAATTTAGACATTATTCCTTTGACAAAAAATTAAAATTATAGCATTGTTCCTTTTATTACAAATTGGAATTAAAGCATTATTTCTTTGGTAATTAATAGAGAATAGACATTATTGCTGCATTATTAATGGGAAACATGGCATGATTTGCATAATTATGATAGATATTAGTTTATTTCTGTATTTATTTATTCATTTATTTATTATTATTATTATTTATCAATTTACTCCAAAGAACTATTCCTTTTAGAAAGTGCCTCATTACCCCCCAGAAACGGCTTCATTACCCCCACAGGGGTAATTACCCCCAGTTTGAGAACCACTGCTCTATGCTCTGACACATACAGTGGGTCCTAAATATGTTTCATCCTTGTACTAGGTGGGGATTTTCATCCATTTGCAACCTCTTTCCAGAAGCTCAGTGGCACAATGTTTGACTTCCTTACCAAACATAGCACTTCATTACTAACTTCATATTCTGTTGTTACAGTTCAGTATTCATGATGAAGAGATTGCAGTTTTAGACTAACTTAAAGTGGACAGAGTATACCTGCAGTCACATTTTTTCTTTCCAGGTTCTCATGATTCACTCTTAGGTAAATAGACCCGACAGGGTTTAGCTTGAATATAATGCCTGAGGTAGTGACAATATTGATACTCCATACAGGCTGTAGCATCAGCCGATCAGGGTGGCACTCCCAACGAGGATGGGAATGCTGGTGACAGGGAGAGCAGGAGCTCTTGTTTCACTAGCCATCAGGATACCCTGACCATCCCCCTTTGCTGACCTTTTTGTTTGACACAAATACAGGGAGAAGGCCAGCATACTGTCCTAAACATTTTCCTCTAACTTTCTCATGCACAACTGTACATGCACTTTACATCCCACACAATGTACCCCACAGCATTGCAGGGGTTGACACCAGCAAGGGACTATTAGGACAAAGGACTATAAAGTGTTTATAGGATTCATGGATCTGGAAAAAGCATATGACAAAGTAGACAGAAAAGGATTGTGGAAGGTTTTGCTCATGTACAGTGTAGATGGTAAGGTGCTATGTGCCATCAAGAGTTTTTATGATGGTAGTGAAGCATGTGTAAGGGTACGGGGAGGCGGTAGCTCGATCGGTAGAGAGTTGGCTTGCAGTCCCGTGGGACCCAGGTTCGAATCCTCGCTGGTGCAGGGAACAGTTTAAGGATTTGAATTTCATTAAATCAGGCTTTACTGATCTACCAGAAGACCCGCCGACATATCGTAAAAATAACCCCGCTAATACCAATAAACCAGTCCTGTATGAGACAGCCCTAGCATGTATTCAATATGGATGGTGGGTGTTAAGCGCCGAAGTAGTGACATGTAGAGGTGTATGGTATGTAGGAGGACGACTGGGCCTTGATAGCAGGCTGTAAAGCCTATGCCCAGAGTCGGACACATAAAAAAAAAAAAAAATGGGCATCTAAGTGAATGGTTCATGATCATTGTGGGCGTACGACAAGGTTGTGTGATGTCTCCATGGTTGTTCAATATATATATGGATGGGGTGATGAGAGAAGTAAAAACATGAGTAATGGAGAGGGGATTGACATTGGTAATGAATGGTGATGGATGGAATATATCAAATTTGTTGTATGCTGATGAATCAGTACTACTGTACTTGCAAATAAAAGACAAGAATTTGGTAGACTAGTGCAGAGTATGCTGATGTCTGTGAGCATCGTCCCTTGAGAGTAAATGTAAAAAAGAGTGAAGTAATGGCTATTGAGAAAGGTGACTCCCAGTGTGATGTTACAGTGAATGGAAAGAGACAGAATTGATGAGAGATTTTAAATTCCTGGGTACAGTGAAAAAGAAGTGGAAAGCAGAGTGACACAAGGAAGGAAAGTAGCTGGTGCTATGATGGCCCTGATAAGAAACAGAGGCTTGAGTGTTACAGCTGCATGAGGCTTACATGAAGGAGTGTTAGTGCCAACTGTAACATATGGATGTGAGACTATGATGTAGCATGAAAATGAGATGTCATGAGTGAGAGCAGTGGGGATGGGCCTGCTGAGGAATGGAGTACAGAGAGTGGATAGGATACGAAACAATGTGATACGTGAAAGATGTGGAGTGAGGAAGTCTGTGAACACCAGAATCGAAGAGAGTTTACTGAGATGGTATGGTCATGTGGAGAGAATGAATAACAATAGAGTGGTGAAAAAGGTATATTTGAGTGAATCTGAAGGAGGTAGATGGTGAGGTAGACTATGGAGAAGGTGGAGAGATATGGTGGATGAGTATATGAGGAAGAGAGGTTTGGAAGTTGGTGAGGCTAGGGAACTGACTAGAGATCGAGCTGGCTGGATGAATATTGTGAGGTGAAGCGCATGATCAGGGATTTTGTACTGTGACAGCATCCAGATTGACTATCGGATACGTTTATGTGAAGCTACAGAACGTGGTGAATGTTTTTGGTGTATCGGATAGAGCCAGGATTCTGGGGGCTTGAATGGTGAGTGAATTTCCGGAAGTGTGGCCCATTGGATTGGGCAAATTTGGGCTGTCTGGACGTTACTACCCTTAACTCTGCCCTAAGGTGGGAAAGGAGATCCGGATGATGATGATGATATATAAGTGTGTTGTCCCAGATGATTGGCTAAAGCGTGTACAATGTGAACAAAGGGATGGGTGATGCCCTGGAAAGAGGAAATTATAGAGGCATAAGGCTTTTAGACCAGATAATGAAGGTAATGGAGAGAGTTCTAGAAAGTATGATTAGAGAAAGAGTGAATATTGATGGGATGCAGTTTCGGTTGTTGCCAGGCAAAGGGACCATTGATGCCATATTCATTGTTTGCCAGCTACAGGATAAATATATATAGAAAAGAAGATGGAACTGTACTTTGATTTTGTTGGTTTGGAGAAGGCTTTTGATGGAGTCCCTAGAAAGAAAGGTGGTGAAGTGGGCAATGAGAAAGTGTGGGATTGAGGAGTGGCTGGTTAGGGTGGTTATGGCCATGTATGTGGGTGCTCGTACCCAGGTAAGGATGAGTGGAGATTTGAGTGATGAGTTTTCGTTGAATGTCGGTGTGCACCAGGGGTCAGTTTTGAGCCGCTTGTAGTTTATCATGGTACTTGAAGCCCTCTCATGTGGCTTCAGAAATGGACTGCCATGGGAGATTTTGTATGCTGATGATTTGGTGTTGTTTGCAGAGAATGAAAGGGAGGCGGGGGAAAGATTTAGGAAGTGGAGAGATGGTATGGGACACAAGGGCGTAAGAGTAAATGCAGATAAAACAAAAGTGATGGTATCTAGGGCTGGTGGCAGTACAGTACTGCCAAAGAAGAAGGAGAGTGGCCATGTGCGATTTGCCACAAGAATTTGGGAAGTAATTCCATCTTGTGCAATGTCTGTGATAGGTGGGTGCATAAGAGATGTAGTGGTATTAGAGGTAGACTGCGAAATAATAGTGATTTCATGTGTGTGGTGTGTCGGGAAGAGCAAGTGGAGATTGTCAGGCTTGAAGGGATTGAACTGGCGGGTGCGTATCTTGAGTATGTTGAATAGTTTTTTTTATTTGGGCTGCTGCATCCACTTCTTCAAATCCACAGAAGTCATTGGCAAACTGTGGGATGAGTTTTTTCTGCACTCTGTTCATGTTGGATGAATTAACCTCACACCAGGCATCATCAGTGTTTTTAATAGCTTTATAGATATTGTACTCCTTCCAAAACCACTTAAGAGTTACTCCACTTTCCCCTTCTGTTGCCCTCACAGCATTCTTAAAAGTCTTGTGCAGGTAATAGGCTTTGAAACTTGCAATTATCCTCTGATCCATAGGTTGCAGGATAGAGGTGGTATTTGGTGGCAAGTACACCACCTTGACATTTGGATGAAAGTCATCCAGGTGGGGTGGATAACTCGTAAAAAGAACTAACTTAAACAAGCAAACAAAGTGCCTCGGACCAGGACGGACCATACGTTGACGACCAAGGAATGGACAAAGGACATCCTGAGGATGGGAATGTGGAATGTGAGAAGAATGAATGATGAAGTGAAAGAGAGAGAGAGATTGTTCAGGTGCTTGAGGATGCAAGAGTGGATGTATGGGGATTGACTGAAACTAAATGGAAGGTGAAAGGGTGAGAGATTGGGAGTATGGTTTAGGAGTATGTGCGGGAGTTAATGAGAATGAGTGGGCAAGAGAGGGAGTATGTCTGATGATAAGCAAGAAGTGGAAGGAGAACATAAGAGAGTATGGACCAGTGGGTGCAAGGATTGTATGGGTGAGGATGAAAGTAGGTATACAGGCTTGGGCGATTGTATGTGCATATGGGCCGACAGAGGACCAAGTGGCAAGAGCAAAAGATGAGTTTTGGGCAAGTGTAGAAGCATGTATGGATAAGTTTGAGAGGAGCGAGAGAGTGTTTTTGATTGGAGTCATGAATGGCAAAGTTGGGAATGTGCGAGTGGATGGAGTGGTTGGTCAGTGGGGTGTGCCAGCTGAAGTGGATGGAAACAGTAGTGCTTTGGTGGACATTTGTGCCGGTAGGGGGTTGGCAGTACCCAACACCTTCTTCCGGCATAAGATGATCCACCCGTATAGATGGAGAGTCATGAGGAGGATGGACGGTGAACTTGTTCAACGAAACGCGATGATAGATTACTTGTGTGTGGATGAGTGAATGAGAAGACAAGTGTTGGATGCAAGAATGTGAAGAGGGTGGGGGAATGGAATCTCGGACTATCACTTAGTGATGGCCAAGGTAAGGCTGCAAAGAAAATGGGTGAAGAGATGAAGGGGAAGACAGGAGGAAACAGCTCTTGTGAAAAGAGTGGAGAAGTTACAAGAGAGTAAGAAAATGGCACAGTATAAAAGCATAGTGGAAGAAAGATAGGGAAGTATGAGTTAGAGCAGATGGAAGGGGCGGAAGAAGTATGCAAGATATTCACGGAAGAGATAGGCACAGCGTGCGAGGTGGTTTGTGGAGTGAGGAGGATATGCAGGGGTGCGCAAAGGACAGCATGGTGGAGTGATGAGGTGAAATGAGCTGTGGAACAAAAGAAGAAGGCATATAGTGACTGGCTAGTGAGTATAGGTAGGGGAGAAGATGAGAGAGAGAAGAGAGAGGTATATGTGAGCAGGAGAAGGGAGGTGAAGAGAGTGGTGAAGGAGAGTAAGAAGAGAGTGGATGAAGAGTTTGGGAGGAATCTGAGTGTGAAATGGGGGGAGAGTAAGAAATTGTTTTGGAAGGAGATAAAGAAAGTATGACATTGTGAAAGGGGATATAGTAGAGGAGTGAAAGATAGGAATAATTGCTTGTTGGTGGAAGAGAGAGAGAGAGAAAATAAGGAGATGGAAAGAGCATTTTGAGGATTTGTTGAATGTAGAGAGTGAGAGCAGTGCAAGTATAAGTGGTTGGGGAATGGCTGGGAGAAGAAGAAATGAGAGGAGGGAGGAAGAGATCAGTAGAGCAGAAGTAGTTGAAGCTATGAAGATCAAGATGGGAAAGACCCCAGGAATTGGTGGAGTGTGTAGTGAAATGCTGAAGTATGGGGGTGATATTGTTGTGGATGGGATGTAGGGGGGAGATTGGCCAAGTGAGAGGGTAGGGTTCCAGAGGATTGGAAGTTGGGTGTAATTGTTCCTCTATACAAAGGAAAAGGGGAGAGAGAAGTATGTGGTAACCATAGGGGTATTTGCCTTCTTAGTGTGACTGGAAAAATGAATGGTAGAATACTTAGTGACAGGGTTAGGCATATAACAGAGGAGCTAATTGGAGAAGAACAAGGGAGATGTAGGAAGGGAAAAGGGTGTGGAGATCAGATATTTGTTTTAAGATGATTGGCGGAAAAGTATCTAGAGAAGGGAAAGAAACTGTATGCTGTTTTCATGGACTTGGAGAAAGCATATGATAGGCTAGGTATGTGGAAGGTATTAAGAATATATGGAATGGAGGGGAAATTGTTGAGTGCTGTGAAGAATATGTTCGAGGGAGCTAGGGCTACTGTGCGAGTGGATGGCGAGCTGAGTGAGTTCTTTGATCTGAATATGGGACTGAAACAGTGATGTGTGATGTCTCCATGGCTGTTTAATATATTCATGGATGGGGAGGTAGGGCAGTGGATGTGGGGGTGGCTCTGATGAATAAGGGTGAGGTGTGGAAGATTCCGGTGTTGCTGTTTGCTGATGGTACAGTATTGTTGAGTGAAAATGAATGGGAGTTGCAGGGTTTGTTGAATGAGTCTGGGACAGTGGAAGAAGAGGAATCTGAAAGTTAATGTAAACAAGAGTAAAGTTACGGTGTTTGAGAGGAATGAAGTCACAGAATGCACAGTGAGGTTGGATGGTGATGATATGGAGAATGTGAGTGCATTCACTTGGGTAGTGTGATGAGTAAGGATGGAAGTTTTGGGGATGAAGTGCATGAAAGGGTACAGCAGGGAAGGAAGGTTGTTGGTTCATTGAATGTGGTGATGAGAAATAGGGAGGTGAGTATGGAAGTTAAGAAGTCACTGCATAATAGTATTGTAATCCCTACCCTGACGTATGGAAGCAAGGCATGGACCTTGCTAGAGGGTAACAGGTCAAGAGTGAGAGCAGTGGAAATGAGTTACCTGAGAGGAGCATGTGGAGTGACATGGAGGGACACGTTGATGAATGAAGAAGTGAAAAAATGCTGTGGGGTGGATATGGTTGTGATTGAGAAAATTAGGAGAAATACACTGAGGTGGTTTGGACATGTGGAGAGAATGGAGAATGAAAGACAGACTAAGAGGGTGTATGTGGTTGGAGGGAGGGAGGGGGAGGGGGAGACCGAGGATGAGGTGGAGGGATGGAGTTGAGAGGTGTATGAGGGAGGGGGTAGTGAGCTGGGGGAGGGCAGTCAAATGGTGGGTGACAGAGCGACGTGGAGGTATTTTGTCTGCGGCCACCCTTTGCGGGATTAGGGCGTCGGCTATAGATAGATAGATAGAGCTCGATCGGTAGAGAGTTGGCTTGCAGTCCCGAGGGACCCAGGTTCGAATCCTCGCTGAGGCAATGAACAGTTTAAGGATTTGAATTTCATTAAATCAGGCTTTACTGATCTACCAGAAGACCCCCCGACATGTCGTAAAAATAACCCCGCTAATACCAATACGCCAGTCCTGTATGAGAGCCCTAGCATGTATTCAATATGGACGGTGGGTGTTAAGCGCGAAGTGGTGACATGTAGAGGTGTATGGAGGACGGCTGGGCCTTGATAGCAGGCTGTAAAGCCTATGCCCAGAGTCGGACACATAAAAAAAAAAAAAAAAAAAGCACCAGCAGGATTTTGAAGCGCAGGTTGTTTTCAGCACAGTATTTTTCAACCTGGGAGATTAAATGGTGGTAGAACCATGGCTTAAAGAGTTCCTGTGCAACCCAGGCCTTCATATTTGCCATCCAAAAGACGGGAAGCGAAGCCTTGACTATGCCTTTGAGAGCTCTCGAGTTTTCTGCTTAATAGACCAACAATGGTTTCTGTTAGGTCACCAGGAGCACTTCCTCTAAGCAAAAGAGTTAACCTATCCTTTGATGCCTTGTATCCTGGCATGATCTTTTCTTCCTTTGCAATGTATGTTCGGCTAGGCATTATTTTCTCAGAACAAACCAGTCTCATCCACGTTAAATATTTGTTTTGGCTTGTACCCTTCCTTCACAATTATGTTCCACAGAAATTTTGGAAACTGTTTGGCAGCCTCCTCATCTGCACTGGCAACTTTACCACTCACTCTAACATTTCTGAGATTTGCATGGGCCCTAAACCGAGCAGACCATCCATGACTTGCATTAAATGTTTCTTCCTTTGCACTCTCACCATATTTAGCCTTAACATCATCAAATAGGCATCTTGCTTTTTCTTGTATGAACATCAGACTAAGAGGCATACTTTTTCCAAACTGATCTGTCCATCAATGCCATGACTGCACCTCTTCTCTTACTAATAATGTCTGAATGCATTGGTACAGCTTACTTTACATGTTTAAGAATACGTTCCCTGTCCTTTAAAATTGTTCCTACAGTCGAGGGATACAGTTTCAACACACGTGCCACATCACTTAACCTCTCTCCTCCACTCTCTGTATTATGTCCACTTTGGTTACCATTGTAATTACACTCCGTTTTCTGCTGCTGCCTTTACCATTTTCACTACTGTTCCATTTCTGAGACATTTGGGGCATAATCAAGTCTAAATGATGATAATTGCATCTGATGTTACTTGTGATGATAGCAACAATGCTTTGGGCTTCCAAGCAGGAGGAAGGCAGGAGCACGCAGTTGCCATCTGTTGGTGACCATGGACTTGTACTTGGCGCATTGTTTAAGTCGGTAAATTATGTTTTTTATTTTTTTACCCCAGAAAATGATTTCTTACGTATCTGCAGATTGTTCATAAGTCGATCCATCGTAAGTAGAGGTCTGACTGTACTGTCAAAGAAGAAGGAGAGTGGCCATGTGGAATTTGCCACAAGGGCTTGGGAAGTAATTCCATTTTGTACACTGTCTGTGATAAGTGGGTGCATAAGAGATGTAGTGGTATTGGAGGTAGAATGCAAGATAATGGTGACTTCATGTGTACGGTGTGTTGGGGAGAGCAGGTGGAGATTGTCAGGCTTGAAAGGATTGAACTTGCTGGTGAGTCTCTTGAGTGTGTGGAAGAGTTTTGTTATTTGGGAGACATGTTATGTGCTGGAGGTTTGGCTGGAGCTAGCTCTGTGGCTAGAGTAAGAAGTGGTTGGAAGATGTTCAGGGAGCTGTTGCCTCTCCTGACATTGACAGGGCTCTCCCTCCATGCTTAGGGATCTTTGTATGCAGCATGTGTTAGGAGTGTAATGCTGTATGGTAATGAGGCTTGGGCAGTTAAGGAAGAGGATATTCGCAAGCTCAGACATACAGAAATGACAGTGATTAGGTGCATGTACAGTGCATCCCTGACTGTGAGGCCTAGAGGGGCTAGGTTTATAATGAAAGAGTTGAGGGGTAGGTTGTGACTGGAGTGTTTTGGTGTTTTGATGTGGAGAGATGGATTGAGATGGTTTGGGCATGTGGAGAGGATGGAGGATGATAATTGGGTGCAGAAAGTGAGAAGTGTTAATGTTAGGGGCAGGGTTGTGAGAGGTGGACCGAAAAAGACCTGGGACAAGGTCATTGAGTGTGAGCTCGGAGATAAGGGACTGAATAGGGAAGCTGCCAGAGATCGAGCAGCATGGAGAGCCGCCAATAGGTGAGCAAGGTCAACGCATGCAAGCATGTTGGAGCCTTCAAAAACGAACAAAAGTGAACAATCCGTATTCAAATTGAACAACCAATGAGACATGACACATCTCTGTTTCAATCCAGTATTCAGATAGAAAAATTCACTCAGTTCACTATCCACACCCACTGCAACCTAGCACCATCATACATTCTCTTCTCGGCATTCAACAACTTGCCATTTACTTCATATACAGTAAGACCTCACTATAACGGACTAATTGGGGCCCAAGCCAGTCCGAAAAATGCGAAATTCTGATAAAAGTGACATCCGGACTTACCCCTGCTAATCCGGACTTTTTCTGATATATCACTGGCTCTTCTGAAGTTGTATAGCTCATAAAACGCTGCAAACTGTCGACATCCTTTGTCCACGAGAA
>JAGKTI010036486.1:0-11062 GCA_018397915.1 Birgus latro
GGCCTGTCGACCGCAGGTAACCAACTTCTTTGGGGTTATCTCTTTCGTTCAGTACACCGTTGATGTTGTGCCTGCATGTTAGTGTGGCATGTGCTGTGCAGTTCCATTATATGTTACGTTGTGTGGGCCTAATCTACAAACTAGGTATGTACCATCTGTGATACCACCCAATCCAAATCAAAGCTGGTAATTGAGGAGGGCTGAATGGTGCCCAGCTCTAAGCCCAGCCAGATGAACTCGATCATATCTGTTTAAGCACACTTGTTTAGAACAACTCTTGACTACATTATTTTCTACCAGATGAATTTTCTAAACTCTCCAAATATACCAGCAGTACTTTAAGTTAATGGAGACTGTTTCTGTACCCTTCTCTACCAAAAATCGCCTCTAACTGAATAAATCTTTTGGCAGAAGCATCCGTTAGAAGTGCAAGAGAACTAATAAATACAGGAGCTTATAAAACTCCCACTACTATACTTCTTTCACTTAACCCAGACTTGCCTCCTATTGTGGTTCATCTCCCATAGCTCAGTGGCAGGAAAAGACTGCTACAGGTATGCATCCTTTCCATAGCACATCTTATGACTGCCATCATATTCAGATAGTAATCCCTTGTTACAGTAAACATTCAAGATGGAAAGACGACAATTTTAGGCCAAGGTGAAGTGAAAGGAGTATAGCCGTTTCTTCTAATCCTGGCACGAACAGGATTAGAATACAATATCATCGCACTGAAAGGGTTAAGCAGAGGAAACAAGGTGAGGTGGGCTGCCGAGAGAAAGGAGACGCCCTAGGATTGCTACGACTGTGCTAACCTAGACGGACAGAACAAAGAGAACACGAAGATAGCGTTATATATTCATGAGACTACATATTCCACTGCAGACTGACGCATGCCTAACACGCATATTCTTTCCTTTTGGCTTTCGCGTTGCTTTGTTTTGTTTTGTTTTGTTGTTAGTACCTTGCACCTTGTTTTTCAGGAGAATTTAGTATGATGACGATGATGAAAAGGATGATGATGATGAGGAGGAGGAGGAGGAGGATGGTGAGGAGTACTGGAAAATATCGTTGTACCCCACCACATTTTTTGAAAGGAATTAGGTTCAGGTCAGTGATAATGGCACTGGTTATAATATTCATCACTGTTGTTTTTATATCAAGTCGGATCATATTTATGGACTGCAGCTGCACGGTATGAGTGATTTAACTGAATGATTGGCTGAATTTTATATTACGCTTCATGTCAGTGGTGTATGATCAAACGAATTCAAAATATTTTCTGATTCAAAAGTGCACGTTTATATATTGTGCGTACAGTGAGTGAGCAGTTGTTGTTGTTGTTGTTACTCATCCCCGGTCTGTCTGGCCGAGCAAACCCATCAACCAAAACTAAGCAACCGCTTCTGTGGAGCCGTTCTGCAAGTACAGTACGGTACACACATTGTGTAAGTATCCACTTCCCCTTTGTGGTAGATAGTGCCTCGGGGGGGTAGGACCATGGGTCCCTCCCACTGCGAGGAGCAGGGAAATGTGGGGAGGTTTGGCTCCTGGGTGAATGCCGCAGCTGCTCAACCCAGGGTGCACAACGCCACCGTGTGTGGGCTTCTCGTCAGCGCCTGTGAGTGAGAAGTAAGATTATTACTTAATCTATTTATTTATATGATTACTGGCCTTAATATACGAAGCTGTGAGACTTCAGACGCTTTTCATTATGATGGTAACATTTTTTTTCCACTCTTACTACTCCCAGACTTTTCTGAACACGGATCAACGCCTCACAGTAAAATGGCTACTGTTTGCCATATAATAAGTGCTTGCAAATAACTGACTCTGTGAGTACAATTACCGATGATTTCTCGTTCGTGATAAGAGAGGACATTATTACGATGGTGACACCTGCTATATTCCTGCCAGTCCCAGACGGTATTATTTTTACAGCTAAGGAAAAACATCGCATAGTGAATGGGTTAAAATAAGCCTCATTAATTTCTTCTCTTATGACAACACATATATTAAGCCAAACCCAGACGATTTTTCTCGGCATATAGAGGACCTAGTATTGGCATAGGGGTAAAAACACTCACCTTATAACTATTCACTATATTGATGATGATGCTTCTTTAAACGTATCATCCCTTGATCTTTTTATCTTATTTTATTTATTTATTTATTCTTTTTAGCTTATGAAGAGCATCTCATAGCCAAAGGGCTATATCTGCCTGAAAATAACAGGCATCCAGATATTCCCTTTTGTAATTACCTATGAAATTCTCGTTTATGATAAGAGAGGGCATTGCGCAGAGGGGAGGGTGAGAGGAAGGGAGCGCTCCGGATCTGCATGTAGCCTGGGGAATGGCCATAGTCGTCTGATTGTAGGTCATCTGATTGTAGTTGTCTGATTGTAGGTCGTCTGATGGTAGTTGTATGCTTGTGGGTCGTCGGATGGTAGTTGTATGCTTGTGGGACGTCTGATTGTAGTTGTATGATTGTAGGTCGTCTGATTGTAGTGGTCTGATTGTGAGTCATGCAGGAAGTTAGGTACTGGATATGAGTGTAGCTTCTGTTTACTGAGCTGCCACACATAAACCTGGGACAGTGAAGCGGAGGCCTAGCTACAATTTCCGACGTTCATCATCATCATCATCATCATCATCATCATCATCATCATCATCATTATCATTATCATCATCATCATCATCATCATCACCGTAACTCACTAAAAGAATCGCTTTCCTACAAACCTTTTCTTCGACTCAAACTTTATCTTCTACAAATCACCTTCTTTACCCTCCATCCTCTTTGACTTCACTCCCTTATAGTTTTTCCCTCTATTAGTTCGACTCCAGTTTTCACGGAGTTTGATCTTCATTGCGTTTTTTGGTGTTGCAGTTGATTTTCACGACTTTCACCCGTGTTCTTCATCGCTTCAGTACGATTGGCCCCTCTTAAGCTAGGTGTAATAGACAAAATAAATCGCTCAAGAAAAGATGTTAGGGAGCTTACTCTACCCACGAGAATACGAGCCTTGGTACCCTCAGACGATTTTCTGCAGCTTACAGATTAATGCAGCCCCATACAGTGATATTTGTCCTTTGTGGCTCTTCCTCTGATAAATATGTCATCCTTTGTTTCCTTCTTTCTGGATTACACAAGAGAAAAAAATTAAGAAAGAATAGACAGCAGAAAGCTATAGAGAATGCAGAAGGAAAAGGAAGAAGTAAAAATAAAGAAGAAAATGGAAAAGAAGACGAAAAGGAGAGACAGACAGACAGACAGAGACTGAGAGAAAAAAGACTCCGAAAAGGAAAAGAGAAAACCCAATCCTTCTTATGTAAATTTTATCCAGGTACTTTATCGCCTCTTTCTGTTTTTTTTCCCTCCTTTTTTTCCCCCCCTTCCGTCATCTCATCATACAAATCCCTCTCGCAGCCTCCCATGCAAAAACATTCTCCCGGGGAAATTATGTTCTTCTGGTAATGATATGCGGGATTCTTTTTCACCCACTTTGCGCTCCACCCTCTCCCCTCTCCCCTCCTGCTTCCCCGTTCTCCTCTCCTCCCTCCCCCCCTCTCCCCTCCTACTTCCCCCTTATTCCCTCCTCCCTCCCCCTTCTTCTCTCCTCCCCCCTTCTCGCTATTGGATACATAAGGATTTTTGTGTGGGTCTGTGTCGCCTTAAGAACTGGTGAAATCAAAAAGGGAGAAATATATAAGGGTAGGAAGAGGAAACTGAAATACAAAAAACAATGAAGGTGATGTTTGCAGATAGATGTATGCACCTAGTTAGATTTATGTAAAATTCTAGAGCTGTCAGTAGAAAGATAGTTAGATAGATGAATAGACAGGCAGGGAGGTAGGTAGGTAGATATAGATGGATGGATAGATAGATGGATAAATAAGTAGATAGATAGATAGGTGGGTAGGTAGGCAGGTAGGTAGGTAGATATAGATAGATAAGTAGGTAGACAGACAGATATGTGTATAAAAGTTAGAGCGCACAGTATCAAAATAATGCGCTAAAATCTTTCTCTTGAGTTTCACTTCTCATCCTCTCCGACCCAGGCAGGTAGGATCAAGTAACAAGATAAAGAAAAAAATTAGAAAAGGAGAAATATTAATTCAGGTAATGAAGTGGGCCACACACTCGTTCCTGCACCATTTAGCCCCCGGAATCATGTCTCCTCCTCACAACCTTACACATCTGAACATGTTTTTTTTTTTTTTGGGGGGGGGGGGTAAATTTCCTTTGCTATCTTAAAAATGTATATGTTCTCTAAGGAAAGTTAATATTAAGAAAAAGAAATTGAAGACTGCATTAAAATTTTCTGGTTAAATCTTTCTCCTCCGTCTATGTAGAGTTAATGTAAAGAAAAGGAAATCGAAGACTGTATTAAAATATTCTTGCAAATCCCTCTCCTCCTTCCCGTTTGCTTTCCACGCAGGCAGCTCACGGATGCACGCCTCGCCTTGGGTATACATCTCAACCCCCTTACTCCCTCACCCCTGCCATCCCCCTCACCCTCTCACCTCTGGCACAGATTTGGATCGGGACTGGAGGTGAGGACTTAGGAATATTATACCGTTCCATAAGATACTGCTAAATCCCTCCTCTCGGTTCGTCTCATCCCTCTCCCCCTTTTATACCCATTCAGCCAGCTCACGGACTCATGGTGATGATAATGATGATGATGATGATGATTTTAGATTTTCAGGCACTCGTAATTTAGACATAAATACTGCATTATAAGTGTATAGATAAAAACACATTCCTTTCGTTAGGTGAGCTTCCATTCATTTACTACTCTTCCCATCTTATCCCCTCTCGCTCCCACCTCTCTCCCTCACCACCTCCCTCACCTCAACGACAGATTTGGATTATAGCGTTCCCACACCTCCCCAGCCACCTTTCACCTCCACACACGCTCCCAGGGAAAGCTTAGTCCTAGGTATTCAAGGGGCGAGGACGATACGTGAGATGTAAAAATCAGCGTATTATTCTTGTTTCTCTCTCGTATCTGTCTTCCTTTTCTCCTTACTTTAATACCAAAAGAATGAAGTGTAAGGGTGAAGCTTGCAAAAATCACCCCTTCATTATTAAATAAAACAATAAATAGATAAATAAGAGAAGGTCGACATTAAGGTCGCTGATTTCAAGATGCCTTGGTACACTGCATTTGAAAGATTGGTGGTCGTAATCAAGGGGAGAGACAGCCTTGGGAAGACCATCTGTTAAATTATCCATGCGTTAGAAGTAAACAGGTATAGGACTTGCATTCGGCTGCATCGTTCTTATATCATCGTTTTCGTCTGCTCATTTTCACCTATTATAGCCTTGGTGTGCGCTGTCGTGTCGTCGCTTTTACATATATCATCACTATTGTGCTTTGCTTTATGTATGATCGCTTTAATTTTGTCACATGCTCTCGTTTAGCCATTTCGTGACTTTGCTTCCACCTATTTTTCTTCCTTTGACTCACGGTGTCATATAACAATACATTTTAACTGCATCGTGTTATGTATTACATCACTCAGCTGCTTCGTGCCACATTTCGTTACTTTAATTTTATCACCTCGTCTTCTTTACTCTTTTCCTAACTTTGTGTCCACCTTCTTTTTTCTTCGTCTGCCCCACGGTGCCACAAAACATCACTTTCAACTGTACTGTCATATTACACCACTCAGCTGCTTCATGTCACGTTGCATCACTTTAATTTCACCAACCGCCGTCTTTAATTTAGCCTTTTCGTAACTTTGCTTCCACCTCTTTTTTTCCTCTCTGTCTCACGGTGTCGTCGCCTCCCCCAGCACAAAGCAGCATCGCCTTTGACCGGATAGTTGTCATGCCTTCTCGCCTTTTTCTGTGTGCGACGCCAAAGTATGATTGCCAAGTTGTTTTTCAGCGGGCCGAATTCCTGCGTCCCGAACCTTTCCGAAGTCGTCGGGGCGGAATAGAGGAGCTGCTGTCATTGTTTGGTGTAGGAAATATTGCGAAAAATATGTTAATCTCTTCTAACAATATAATTTGAGGAGTTCATTCTTTCACAGACATTAGTGAATTTACTGGGAGACATCTTGAACTTAAGGGGTCACTGAAGGCAATATCTAATCCCTTCTGTTTGAAGTCTCTCCTGATTGAATAAAATCGTCAGGAAATAGCCTGAGCAAACTAAATATACATCAGATTCAAGGAGGCAATATTGATGTTGACTGTGAAATCGTTTTACTGCGATAACGTGTATGGGAGTTCATACCTTCTGCCACCCTTCAAAATCTCGCCACCCCATATTTGTGTAGAAGGGAAAAGGGCATAAGGTGATGAAGTTATTTAGTTATTATGTAAAGCACACTTGTGTCTTAGGAATTTGCTCTGCTCAGCGATTTATTTTATATTATTTCTAACCTGACAGCTAAACCCGTTATGTGTGTTACAGGTTCTAATTTCAAACGTAACACTAGTTTATTCTTAAACCCAAGATTACGAATGAAAAGTCATGTCACTGTCTTTTTTTCTCTTTTATCTGTGAAACACAACGCTCTGTAATGTTGATACAGTACTAGGATAACCACACCCAACTCCTTGATAACGGGAGTGAGGGGTATTGTTAACCCTTTTACTGTGCAAGAAAACGTCCCAAAGAGAATTAACAGCCAGAGTGAATTGCTTATAAAAACTGGCAAACATCCTCCATTAATATATATTCCCAGGGTAAAGCAAAAGAAAGCTAGAGGAGTGAGGGGAATCTGGTAGCACTTTCCCCTTGCAGTACTGTACTCTCTTCTCACTCCCTCCCCCGCACTACAACACTACACGAGAAATGGGGTGCAGTGTTGCCGTGTTGTGTAGTGGTGAGTGCAAATGTAGCAAAGGGAATGGGAGAGAGAGTCGGAAGAGCAACAGAACAACGAGTGTGAGGAGAGAGATGTAGCGAATATCACATTTTTTTTTCTCTTTATCGTTTGCTCTTTTCCACTGTTGATATTTGTCCCAGTTCCATGCTTTGTCCTTACTTGTTTCTGGATCCTGCCTCATCCCCTCCGTAATTGTGGAAAAAAATACTTGGATGATGATGTTGGTGGGGGTGGTGGTGGTGGTGGTGTGTGTGTGTGTGTGTGTGTGTGTGTGTGTGTGTGTAATGAAAAAAATTAGTTTTACCGAAGTGTTTTGGTAAATGCTTACTTCAAATTATCTTTCTTTTTCAGAAGCGTGGCCACACAATACAGAGGCTGAGTCAGGGATGCAGTGACATAATAAGGTAAGTGGGTAGATATTTTCACAAATGAATATTGGTGCGCATTGGGAAGCAGCGTGGGAGAGGGAGAAATGTAGACTCAGCGATTTTTGAGTCAACAACATTAATTTATGGCAGGCTTTCTCTTTCTGTTTTCTTTTTCTGTGGCACAGAGACTAAGATGATGAGCCGGATAGTAGTGAATAACGTGGTGCTGATAACATTAATAACCATTTATAGTAGCGTAGTTGCTTATAATGCCCAGCAGACAGAATATAGGTTGGCTCGTACTTACTCGTGTACAAAAACACACGTGCACATTATGAAAGTGTGCCCACGAGATCATTCCTTTGCCACTGTGTATGGTGCATGTGTGTGATCATATCTAGTCATATTTCTGTTACTAAATAATTTTATTAAAGATGCTTACAACAGTTTACCGTGAGAGATGCCAGTTTGGCAAACTTAAGTAACCAAAGATGTTTCACCTTGACTTGGCTCAGATGTCCATGCGTTTGTACAGTACTTCAGTGACAGGAAAAACAAAAGACAGTGCTGCGGCTCTACATCCGTGCCTTAGCAGTTCTTTGTGACATCATATACCAGCATTAATTTAGTGCTATAACATCACTGAAGGTGGATAGATGATA
This sequence comes from Birgus latro, assembly GCA_018397915.1. Lineage (NCBI taxonomy): Eukaryota > Metazoa > Arthropoda > Malacostraca > Decapoda > Coenobitidae > Birgus > Birgus latro. The sequence goes on from JAGKTI010036486.1 coordinate 7,882, forward strand.
ATTTTAGGTCAGGTTAAAGTAGAAATAGTATAATTTTATCATGTGCCGGTTTCACGAGACATATAAATATACATTGTCCAAAGTGCAGACACATAGAAATGCTAATACATTCATTCAGCGGAGTGGCGGTGCATGTTCGTATATATGAAAAAAAAAATAAAGTAAAAAATAAATCAGTAAGAGAAACCAACTTAAAATTTCGAGCAACTGTTTTTATCTTGTAAGTGTCCATCTCCGCGAAACATACATACAGTATATTCAACGTCAAAATTGCGCACACAGACAAATGCTGATGCAGCCTTACAGCGGAGTGGTGGTGCATGTTCATATATGTGCAAATAACCTCAGTATTCCACACACTACAATCCCTCGGCACCACCCTAGTTCCGATGACTGTTGTTTCCCCTTTGTTATCATGAGAGGAGATCCTATCAGGCCAGTCTCTTCTCTCCCTCGTACCACCTTGCCACCCTGCCACCCTAAATGCTACCACCCTGCCTCTGCCATCGTGATCCTTGCTATCCGTGCCCCCTACCATCGTGCTCCTTGCTATCCCTGTCTCCTACCATCTCTAACACTGACACCCAGACCCTAATATTTTGCCCATGTCACTCCTCATCCTTACCACTTTGTCCCCTACCATTCATCCCCCTATCACCTTGCTCCTTCCATCCCGCCTACTTCAATCCCTGATACTACCATCCTTTTACTTCCTTCTGTTTTGTCCCATAATATCCCTAACCCCTAATACTTCCTCCCCTTTCATTAGCTCTTCTATGCCGTCCGTAACTTTAGCCTTCCTGTTTCATGCCGTCTCTAACACGTTAATACAGCTTTCTGTGTTCTTACCTATTGCGATCCTACACACTACGAGTACCACTCCTTTCCCTGTCATCTTTTCCCTGCCATCCCTCCCCTTACATCCTTCCCTTACCTCCCGATCTTCAGCCATACCACTCCTTACCATCCTTCCCCTTACTACCTGTTGCCACCTAATTCTCCTCCATCACATTCTTCTCCGTCCCTTCCCTACCATCCTCTTTCCCTATCTACTTATCCCTCGCCGTCCCACTCCTTTGTCTTCCCTCTCCTACCCACTCACCCTTATCACCTCTTCCCCAGCTCCCACACCCCTTGCTACCTGTTTCCCTGCCTCCTCAGCCCCTGCCACGCACCCTTCACCTTCAAAACAAAAAGCAGGAGTGCAGAGAGTGGGGGTCGGGCGAGGAAGAAGTAAAAAATTCACCGTCAGATATAACTTCACCACCCCACCACCGCGTCTTCTTCAGATATTCCCTGCCCCTTCTTCCCACCCCCTTCCACCATCAGAGACATCCCGCCGCCCTATCCCCCCCCCCCTCCCATCCGCAGCTCCCTTTCCCTCGCCACTGATATCATCCCTTCCTTACCCCTCCTCCCACCTCATTCCCTCATCTCTTCCTCCTTTCACTCCCCTCGCACACGCCTGCCTCCTTCTTCCCTCCTTCCTAGATGTTTTCTCCCCTCTTCTTTTAGCCTGATATCAAGACCTTTCCTCTCCCCGCTCCTTTCCCTCCAATTCCCACTATCCCCTGCCCTCTCCCTGTCATCACCGTCCTCCCCACCATCATACACTATCTCGTCCCCTCACCCCAATCACCCACTGTCCTGCCGCCCATTCCCACTTCTGTGTACCTCCCCATCTCCCCTCCTTTGCCCCAACCATCCTGTCTCTCCTCTTCTGTACTCCATGCCTTCTCCCCCTCCCCTCTCCTATCACCCCCATTCTTTCTCCTCTCTCGGCTTTCCCCTTCTTTCTCCCGTTCCCCTCTCCCTTTCTCCCTTCTTCTTTTCCCCCTCTTCCCCTCTTTCCCCTCTCCTTCCTCCTGCCCCCCACTCATCCCGGTGCGCCAATCCACGGGAGAGGGAGAGGGGCCGTGTTATGACCAGCTGGAGGCAGTTTGATTTTCCAGTTTTAGGGGAAGGTGTGCATTTGGGAATGAAGTGTAATGCGATACAACTGAAGTGTGTCTGGCTATACATATTTATTAATTCATTTATTTTTGTCTATCTATGTATCTACCTCTTTATTTTTTTATTTATTTTTATCTGTCTGTCTGTCTTTCTGCCTGTCTGTCTGTCTCAGTCTATCAATTTATCTGTCTGTCTAATCATTTACTTGTTTTCATTCATGTTTAAGCCCTTCATCACAGTAAGTTTCCCTTGACTTGTAAACATTGATACGTGTAAGCTATCTAAATTTTCAGCCAAAAGAAAGTTTTAGTTGATGTAAAGACAAGGGGATTTTTTTTTTCATTGCAGACAAAAAACATTTGAATGCAAACTAGCAGATATATTCAACGCCAGGACAAGCAGATATTTTCAACACCAGGACAAGCAAATTTTTTCAACGCCAGGACAAGCAAATATTTCCAACGCCAGGACAAGCAGATATTTTCAACGCCAGGACAAGCAAATATTTTCATCACCACGACAAGCAAATATTTTCAGCGCCAAGACAAGCAAAGATTTTCAACACTTGGTGAAAGGAAGCCAAATCACAGTCTCCCCAGTCTTACCCTATTTCCCTCCCTCCTTGCTTCACTCTCCCAGTCTTTCTTCCTCCCTTACTTTCTTCTGTGAAACCCTCCTTCCTTCCTTCCCTTCCTCCCTTTCCCTTTCTTCCTTTCATCACTGTCTTTCTTCCCTTCCTCCCGTCCTTCCTTTCATCGCTGCCTTCCTTTCCTTCTTTTCTCCCTCTTCCTTTCCTCGCACTCATCCTACCTGCTTCACCCGGGGGAGAGGGAGAGAGACTAGAGAGAAGGGAAAAGATAGGAGAGAGAATGGAAGCGAGGGAAGAGTTCTGCAAGGGGAGACAGACAGACAGAGACAGGCAGAGAGAGAGCAGAGAGCTGGAGGAGAGAGAAGACGTAGGAGGTAAGGAGAAGGTTTTTGCAAGAAAGAAAAGCTCTCCAGAAAAGTTTATCCAGCAAATGTTCCCAGGGGCAGGCCGAGGGAGCTTCTTCGGGGACAGATTTCTCGGTCAGGGTCCTGGGAGATATTACGGTCGCCTCAGAAGGTTTATTAAGGCGATGGAATTATGAACTTTAGGTATTAGTCGTTCGTTATGAATAATTACTGGATGTGATAGTGTGTGACTCTCTCTCTCTCTCTCTCTCTCTCTCTCTCTCTCTCTCTCTCT
>JAGKTI010036487.1:0-11062 GCA_018397915.1 Birgus latro
CCTTTAACTGTGGAGCACAGAGATATAGGTGTTACCCCTCCTGATATTAGCCCTCGACTCCGAGACATATGGCATTGGTTGGCTGGTTAGCCTGGGAACGCTGCTTATGTCTGCAGATCTAGGATACAGTGGGGGGCGGGGGGGCATATATACATTTACATAATGGCATAATACATACAAATAAGGGGAATGGTACAATACTCCCCCGGGTGGTGGAGATGGTGTCTCCTGACACTAGAGAGGAGTTATATGGGGTGTTTCATATGACTAACAGAGCGGGAGATTTGTACAAGTAGGGAGTATGATACAGGGGAAGGAGACAGGGATTATGATACAGGGGATGGTAGGGAAGTAGTATGATACAGGGGTCGGAAGGAGGACATGGCCATGTCAAGGGGATGTAAACCAGGGAAATACATTGTTACAAGGGGAGGTATGTTGATATAAGATACACATAGAGCCATGTTGATACTGTATATGATACATGGGGTAAATAGAGTATGTGTTCATACTTGTTCTTATAGCTATATAAGTACAGTAGATCACTCTTGTGAAATAGGGTACACATGTCTTTCATTTTTTTCTATGTTAGTTTCTATTTGTCACACATTACTGTATCAGAGATATATCAACATTTGCTGGTGGTACTTTTGCTGTCCACAGTTTATGCAACTTATCAGGTGGCATAGGTAGTCACTGAATGGGAGGGCACTTAATCTTGGGTAGGGCATACTATGCCAGTAGCAATTCTGATTTCCTGTAGTCTGTGTTCCATTTTCCGGACACAACAGTGCACTGGACAGAGGACGAGGCGAAAACCTATGAAAGACATGACCACAGGGGGAAACACAACGGTTGGATGAACCCATGAACGGCTGAGGGCTAGAGAAAATTGATCCATAATGAAGTCACTGTCGTTGAGGAATGTTAGCATATGCGTGTTGGGGGAGATAACGGTAATGTTAGTAGATGGCAGGTTGGAAGGCATGTCAATTGGTTGGAAGATGTCATAGGAGTGTTTAAGAACTGATTGGTGATAGCGAGTGGCGTAAGTGATGACTGACTCTGATTTAACGGTACAAGAGTCCGGTGCTTTGTAGAGACCACTAGCAGGTACGGAGCGGACCGAAGTACCAGGACACATGATGGTGACAGAGATGGGGACAGTAAACAAGAAGTACTGGACGTGGTTGAGGTGAGCATGGTGGTCAGGGAGTACAGGAGCTGGAACAAAGGAATAGGCCGAGTATATGGAATGGTTACGAACTAAAGCAGACTCACAGGGTGTAGTGCTGCTAGGAAAGATAGTGAAAAGGTGGGCAGCACAGAGACGAGAGGTAGGGGTGAGGGAGGAACACTGCTGGAGGTCGGTGGTAGAAAGGAAGGCAACTGAAAGTTGGTCATGTGAGAGGCAGAAATATTCTGAAGGAACAGAGACCTGCAATAAGGAGCTGTTGTATCGGAAGGGGAAGGGGATGATGTGGAAAAGGTTGAAGGTGATGCCAGAACGGAGAGGGATATGGACGACGACGTATGTGGTGAGAAAAGTGGCCTCGAGAACTGGATAGTAATATTCGAGAGAGGAGTAGGGGAGTACTGGAGATAAACCGAAAGTAGAGTGAGCCCATTCTAATACAGAGCGGAGAGCTGAGATAGGTACTAAGTCTGCAGTGACACGTCCATTAATAGCATCGACTAGGATACGAACCAAGGTAGTGGCCTGAGAGAATAGAGAGTCAATGGCTAGTTGGAGATTATCCATGTTGAGTTTGAGATAAAAGAACTGAGAAATAACGTTGAGATTGGAGAGGTGTTGTTTTAAGATGTCAGTGAAGTTGTTCAGAGTGTAAGTTACTTCATTTAGGTGGGATGTAATCTTCTGTAACATAGTGTGTTGGACCTTGATGACTTGGCGTCGAGACTCTAGGGCGGAAGCTAAATGAGCTAGGTCAGATTTAAAGCTGGAAAGGTCACGGGTTGTAGCGACGTCAAACAATCCGCTTAGAATCTCACCTCCAGGGTCAAAGAGACCTCGTTTCACACGAGAACGACCAACGGGTGACTGAATGGAGTATGTGTCATTCAGCTCAGTGAATTTACCAGAAATGTATTGCAACTGCCAGAAGAATGGGAGGAAAAGATATCAATAATGATTTGGGTTGTTTCCCCATGAGGGCTGTGAGGTGGGTCTTGATTTTGTGGAGCTGGTGTGCATAGGCAGGCAGGGCGATGGCTACGTCGGCCAGAGGCGCAAGATCGTAGTGGAGAGACTACATTCAGTGAGCATTACCTCGCCTCCCGAGCCGACCAAGCCCCCGAGACGTACTCCACCATCGTCCTCACCCGACCCGGACCCTAGGAGGGTCAGCACTGCCAGCAGGTAGACTGCTGGCAGTGCTGAGAGAGGTTGATGGGCGGAACGCAGTTTGGATCAATATTGATTGGTTGATGAATGAGTAGGTGTAGGTGGAGATGAAGGAGACTGATGTATAGGTGGAGATGGGGTAGATTGAGGGATTTGTGGAGTAGGAGGGAGAGCAGTAGGTTGTGCAAGTGATTCTTCCAACACTAGGCCCCGTGGAGCACGTTTTAGATCGTCAGCATGGACCCACTTAGTGTCTGTAGTGGAGAGGTCTTGGATGTGGAACTTGTTGGCTTGTTTATTCAGTACACGATGGGGGCCGGTAAATTTGTCATCCAATTTAGAGGTACACGGAAGGGAATGAGCAAAGACTACATCACCGACGTTGATAGTGATAGGAGAGGCAGATTTATGTTGGCGTTGTATCATGTCCTCCTTAGATGAAGCGAGATTGGATGTTACATACTAATGGATTGTTTAGAAGTTGGCCAATTATACTTTGACATAATCATCCATGTTATAGATGGGGTCTGGCTTTGAGGATAACAGGGTGTATGGTGGGTGTTTGTCAAAACCAAAGAGGACAAAGAAGGGAGATTCGCCAATGGAAGCATTGATGGAGCTATTGATTGAGGATGCCACTTGGGGAATCCAGTCATCCCATGACGAACTATGGGAGCCTAGGTGTCTGAGGCACTAGATTTTTCTATTATGATGCTCTACAAGGCCATTGGAAGCTGGAAGGTTAGGTATGACATTGCATTTATTAATTTTAAAGTGGCGACAGATCTCCTCCAGGATGCTATTGTTGAACTCAGTATCGTTGTCAGTGAGGATGGTATGTGGTGTACTGAACGGGCAAATTACGTGATCTACGAAGGCACGTGCAACACTCTTCGCGGTCTTATCTGAGAGGGGTACGAGGACACAGTAGCGTGAGAAGTGGTCGACTGCTACAAACAAATACTCTGCGCCTGATTCTGTAAGAGGGAGTTTTAGAAAGTCGATGGACACTGTTTCCCATGGGCGTGACGGGATTGGATATTGTAAGGGCGGTGCAGGTAAGCCAGTGGAACCTTTGTGGCGGTGGCACGAGATGCAAGAGTCACAGTGCGCATTGATATCGCGACACATGGTTGGCCAATAGTACTCGAGACGTGCTTGGCGCAAGCATCGGTTTTTACCTGGATGGGATGTGTGAGGTGTATCATGAACGATGTGAAGGACCACAGATATCAGGTCAGTAGGGACGAGTTGGTGTACTTCTTTGTTGGGCAAATCCTTCTCTGTATGGAATGTTTTTCTGTGCAAGAGACCATCTTTTAGTATGACCTCATCTAGTGGTATTGGTAGAGCAGGTAAGGTTGAGGCATCTTCTGGTTCGAGGAAATAAACTACCTGGGACCACATGGAATCTTGGCGCTGAGAGTTTTGAACACCCTCTGATGTTAAGGTTGTGCTGTCAGTGGCCTTGGGCTGCAGGGACGTGATAGGTGCGGCTACATGACGTGAGAGGGCGTCTGCGACTACATTCGATTTTCATGGGACATACTGAAAAGTGGGATTGAAGTTCTGGATGGTGATGGTCCATCTAGCTAACATACCGGTAAGGTTGCATCCCTTAAACAAATCACATAGAGGAAGGTGGTCTGTCTGGATATGCACTGGATAACCATATACTATGTCTCTAAAATGTTTCAAGGACCAGACTACAGTGGAGCCCCTCAGATAGCGTTTTTTTGAGTAGCGAATCCATGGATAGCGTCAGGAATGAAACTATCTCATAGCGATTAATGCTGCACGGTTAGCGTAAATCCGCTAGGCATTTAACACGTAGCGAGCAGGTGGGCAGAGTTGCCAAGGTCGGACCCTGGTAACACTGACAGTGAGTGCGAGTCTATCATCATTCAGTTCATTGACCCATGTGGAGTGAAAGTACGTATCTTAAGCTTTTCTTATAACTAATCCCCAACTATCTCTCTTCTACCAAATTTTACAGTTTTAAATTTTTCCTTTACCTTTACTTTTTCTCTTTGGGGAATTCCAGTATCTAGGTGATACTGACGGGTGGAAGGTGAACCTCCCCACAGTTACCCCAAGAAGAAGAAGAATATTGTTTGTTTATCCATGCGCCGCGCATTCATTAAACTTGTCACAGTCTTGCCATTGTTAAAGTTTTCTGTGACCTTCCATTTATTGTCTGGCTACTGAGTGTTCTAATATCATGGCTTCAACTTCGGGGGCTGGCCTAAGTGGTGGTGGTGGCCCAGGGAAAAAACAGGAAGTGCTGGTAATGTAAAAGTGACCGAAAAGGTCAGACAATACAAGCGCGGCAAGCCAAAGAAACAATACTGCATGGAGGAAAAGAAAAAGATAATATTTTGAATACTGTATGTAGTATACGTTTATCTTATTACAGTACTGAAGAAATATGATGTGATACTGATGGGTAATGGAGGAAATTAGGGGTATAGCTGAAGGAGTCCAGGACTGTATTAATTTTTTTAGGTAAGAAGTTTGCCCCTCGGGTTGCGATTTCATGGATAGCGGCCATTTTGAAGGACTAATAAGGTCGCTATCCAAGGGGCCCCACTGTACTGCCAAAGCTTCTAAATCTGTGACACTGTAATTACATTCAGCGGTGGTAAGTGCGCGACTAGCATACACTATTACACGCTTCCTGGATGCTTGATCTAGTTGCATTAAAACTGCACCAAGTCCTGCACCTGAGGTGTCTGTGCATAGAAGAAAGGGTTTGGAATAATCAGGGAATGCTCAAATTGGGGCATTGACAATAGCTGTCTTTAGTGCTTGGAAAGCCTTGGACTGATCGTTAGTCCATACAAAGGATACATTCTTCATTAGTAAGTGATTTAGAGGAGCGGTGATATTTGCATAGTCTTTAATGAATCTGCGATAGTAACCACTTAGGCCTAGGAAACTTCTGACAGCATCGGTAGTGGTAGGTTCTGGAAAATAATGATCGCCTTAGTTTTGTCGTCATTAGTATGAATGCTTGTGCGTCAACGGCATGGCCTAGAAAGTTGATTTTCTTTCTCAGGAAGTCACATTTACTGAGGTTGATTTTCAGGCCTGCTAGCTGTAGGCGTTCCAATACTTGTAGTTTGGCAAAATGGTCAGGGACTGATTTACTTACAACAATGATGTCATCTAGGTAAGCAAAAAGAAAGTGTCCCATCATGCCACTAAAGACCGAATGGATAAGTCGCATGAATACTGAAGGAGCATTTTCAAACCAAAAGGAAGTCTCTTAAACTGAAAATGTCCGGAAGGGGTGCTCAAGGCTGTAACTGGGCGAGAGGATTCTTCCATTTCGACCTAGCAGTAACCACTGAGGAGGGATGAAAAGACTACGTTATTTTCACCTAGTGATTTTAGCAAATCTGTGAGGACAGGTAACGGAAAACAGTCTGGAACAGTTACCGAGCTTACTTTACGGTAGTCCGCTACTGGTCTAAAGTTGCCGTCCTTCTTTGGGACTAAGAAAAGATGGCTATTCCATGGACTGACGGAGGGTTCGATAATGTCCTGAACTAACATTTTCTGTACCATCTGATCTGTCTGTTTTCTCAAGCTGTGAGGTAACCGATATGCTGGTATGTAAATCGGCTGAGTTCCTGGCACTAGGTCTACGTGATGTTTGACTAAGTCTGTCTTGCCCATTTGTTCTCTGGGTAAGGCTACCACATTTCTGTAAGCGTGCAAAAGGTCGAGCAGTTGATATTTATGCTATGGAAAATCTTTGCAAGTCAGGTTTGAAAGCAGGTCAAGTGAACGAGTCGGAGCAGATCCCGTAGAGTTAATGGTACATATACCTGTTGGTTAACTATCATTACCAGTATCATCAGTAGGGATAGAGGATTCCTGGCACACCTTTACGGCCACTGGGTATACTGTACTAGGAAATCTCCGATCTTTACACCACTTTTAAGTTTTAGTGGAGCATTCGTGACATTGAGCAAGTATAGATAACATAGACTGTCCTCTAAGATCGTGCACCAGGCTGACTCACAAGTTAAGCCATTCACACAATACGTCTCAGGTAGTGTTAGTACATCCACTCCTTTCGCACCTACAACACGAACAGAGACTTTGGTGAACTCATGCGGTAACAAAATTGTGCACGTATTCGTTACTGCACGCCTCATCTCTGCGTGTTGGAGAACATCAGTCAGACTCTGTGAGGCGGGTAACTGAGACATGTCTGAGTCGGCTGTAGTGCTGTCATTAGAGGAGGCTGGAAGAGCCTTTTCTGAATGCTGAGAGGATGTATCATCAGGTGTTTCCTTGCTCTCAGTCAGCGAGGGAATGATCTCTGTATTCTCAGGTGATGATGATGATGATGGCTTGGCTTGTTCTGTACTCTTAGGGAGTGCGAGAGTCATGGGGGACTGAATGACTGAAGTTACTGCCAGTACAGGATGGGGACATTCCATACTGTAGACTGGGAACCCAGAAATGTCTATACTACTACAGGCAGGCAATAATGCAATGGAGTGTTGTGCCATGGTGGGTAAGCCAATGATGGCATCTGCTGGATATTTCAGGTCGTTAGTTACATGAAATTCTATTGGGAAAGGGAGCAAGGCACTGTCTAGTAGTACTTCTAAAGTGACTCTTCCCTTGACCTTAAACTCTGAGCCTTCTACACCGCATGGGCGAATATCAGGCGGTTCAAGGAAACTGACATGGTTGCGGTGGCGTTGAATGATGTCTAAGGAGGTATCAGAAATCAAGTTTACTATAGATCCGGTGTCCATGAAGAACTACGTTGGTATGTCATTACTCCGTCCTAGAATGACTAGACCTGAGGAAGTTATAGGTCCTACATGGCGGATGGGGAGTTGGTGTTTTGTTGCTACGTCATATTGGTCTGATAGGGGCGCAGCGCTTCCCTCGATTGGTGGCAATTAAGGTAATGACACTCGTCTGTAGTGTGTGTCGTACTAGTCTTGTGATATCTGCATGTAGGGAGACGTGAACGGAAAGGCGTATGCCGTCTAGTTTGGGAGTAAGGCCGTGTGTGTTTACAGTCGCAACTGTTTGCTCGGTGTCCTGGTTTACCACAGTGCCAGCAGAGGATCGAGGACTGTCTTTTCTGTCGGACGCTAGATTGATCACGACCGGCGGTTGGAGAACAATGTGTGGTAGGTTTGCCTCGTGTGGTTGAACGGGAACGGTATTGGTCTGGGGGAGTGGTAGTGTGACAGACCTGAGAGAGCAAGGGGCGGTCTGTGGCCTGTTCTTTCATGGATGGTTTTAGTGATCTGAACAATTTTATGTCCTGGATTGAAACCGATCACCAGGGCTATTTCTCTCTGTTTACAAATAAGCCAATGGAGGAATCTCAGGTAACCAAATAAATCTACAAGGTTGTTGAGTGAAACCATAGGAGCTCCATCTACGTTCTGTACCCATTTCGTGCCTAAAAGTAACTGGCGGATCTCACTACCAGTGGCTTTCATGGCAGCGGCTGCTTCGTGTAGTTTGGCATGTTGGGGGGGAGACGTGCAAATCCTCATCCATCTGAGTGAGGAGATTAGTGAACCAATGAGAGATGCGGCATTGGAATGTTGGCAACAAAGTGTTATGAGTTCCTTACAGAAATCATCAAAGGTTGTTATGCCATGAAAATGTCCAACACGGATCGCGGATCCGATATCCAATTTGCCTTGGTGTAAGCGACCCATGAGATAAGAGACTTTGAGGTTTTCATCTGTAATCCGCCGATTGTGGATGTCGGTTTTGACCTCTCTGAGAAAATCATAAACAGACCAAGTGGAGTCCTCGCCAGTAAATTTGGATGATTGGCATCATCGAGATAGATAGACTGGGGAGTAGGGGTTGATTGGTTCATGGTTGGAAGTGTGGAGTGATGCTAGTTAAGTGTAAGGGAGACGAGAGGTGTAGTGGGGCAGGAGAGTTAACGAGAGTGGTAGGAGTAAGGAGAGAATCAGGCAGTGTAGTAACAGGGGTAGAGTATGAGGTATCTGGATGGGAAGTGTGTTGTGAGGCGAGTAATGAAGTGGTGGGTGGTAAGGTAGTCGTGGGTAGGTGCATCCGCTACGTAAATGAGTCACTGAATCGTCCTCGGCGGGTGCATTGTGATCATTGGTTACTTCTTGACTGAGAGTGGATGGAGTAAGTTCCGTATAGTGAAAGTATGACATGTAGTCTGGCGACGTAATATAAGATGTGAGATGAGGAGTGATATATATATATTTACAGTATGAAGATGAGAAAATGTACCATGAGAATGGAAATGGAAATGTATGGAGATGACTGAATGCTAGTTTCAATAAATAGTAGGTGAGATGGGAGATGAGTAATAAAGACAGGCAGTGAAGGTGAGTATGAAGTGAGGGGTGGAGATGAATTATGATAACAACACACAATCTGTAGAGAAAATTGGAGGATAATCTCTATAGAAAGTCAAATGGGTGGATGAAAGTATACTATTATAGTTACACACCTGAGTGGTGAACGTAGTGGAGAGGGGAGGTGAGAGTGTTGATCAGCTGGTGGGAGAACTGGGAGGTCACGTGGTGGCGACATCAGAGGCAGGCATGGTGGATGAGACTGGTTGTGAATACGGTTTGTAGTAGGTATGTAGGATGAGTCTTGGAAGAGGTGGAGGCTCTCGCTGGTCTTGAGTCGCTACGTGAATAGGAGGGTTGAGTGGTGCGGCAGTTGGTTAATCCGAACCAGATGGGAGGCACTGAGGGATGGACAAATGTCTCCACAGGCAGATGCAAAGCTGGTGGGTGGCAGATGTAGGCAGATGGTATTGACGTGGCAGACGCAGAGGGTGAACGGCAGATGCTGGAGAGGGCCACCAGGAGATCAACAGGTGTCTGAACAGGTGTCGGAACAGGAAAGACATGTGCGAAGGGTGGCGGCGTCGATAGTCGCGGCGTGTGTGGGGTTGTGGTCGATGTAGAGAACGGCACTGGTGAGGGAAATTGGACACCTGTAGATGCAGAACCTGTATTACACCACGAGAGTGAAGGCGAGGCTGTGAGAGGAGGAGCGGCAAGGAGGTGTTTGTGGCACAAATACACTGTAGGGGGCGGTCAGAAACGACGGTCTGAACACCACTGCTACCAAAATGTAACACCCCTCTCTTGATTGTTGAAGAAAAGTCCTGGAGTAGCTATTTACGGCCTTTAATTGTGGAGCAGAGATACAGGTGTTACCACTCCTGATATTAGCCCTCGACTCCAAGACATATGGCATTGATTGGCTGGCTAGCCTGGGAATGCTGCTTATGTCTGCAGATCTAGGATACAGTGGAGGGGGGGGGGGCATATATACATATACATAACGGCTGTAGCACCAGTCAAGCAGGGCAGTACTCCCAAGGAGGATGGAAAGCTGATGACAGGGAGAGCTGGAGCTCCCGTTTCATCAGCCCTCAGGACTTGTTCCTAACCATCCCCCTTTGCTGAACTTTTTCAGTCTCAGTAACAGAAAGAGTAGACCAGCATTCTCTCCAATACAAGTTTCTCTAACTGTCAAAACTAAACTACATACACGCTACACACTACACTTCCTTTTCAAAATTATCTTCGAAAATGGCGCACAAAAATCATGCCTCGGAGTCCCCGGGGGGGGGGGGACCATAAATGCCCCCACCATCCGCCCCTCTCCCGGTGACGACTCAAAGAGCTGCCTGGAACCACCGTCTGACTCCTTCATTTCTGTAACATTCGCGGCCTTTCCTCTTAACTTTCACGCTGTCGAGCACCACCTCTTCTTCTCTAAATCTCACCTTCTCTTTCTCACTGCGACTCAGCTGTCTTAGGCAACTGACAGCAAACCCTTTTCTGTATCCTTCTACTTTCTCTATTCTCGTTTCAAAGCCAAAGGTGGCTATTGCTTATATGTACGCAACGATCTATCTTGCTCTCGTGTTCCTGAACCTGATTCTTCTGAATTCTCTACTCTCTGGCTTCGGCTTTCCTGTCATTCTCTGACTAAATATATCTGTGCTGTTTACTTATCTCCTAATTCTACTGACTATCAAAAATTCTTTGACTATCTTACTTCTACGATGGAACACATTCGATCCATTTCTCCTTTCTCTGAAATCTCCATTCTAGGAGATTTCAGTGTTCACCACCACCTTTGGCTCTCCTCTCCTTTCACTGATCCACCTGGTGAACAAGCCTACACCTTTTCTATCCCTAATGACTTAGAGCAGCTTGTACAGCACCCTACCCGTATCCCTGACCGCCTTGGAGAGAGTTCCAACATACTTGACCTTTTCCTAACAATTAATCCTTCTGCTTACACTGTTCATCTTTTCTCTCCGTTGGGCTCCTCCGATCATAATCTTATTACCTTAACATGTCCAATCGCTCCAGTACAGCCTGTGGACCCTCCAAAGAAATGCCGCCTGTGGCACTTTGGAGCTGCAGATTGGGAGGCCCTCAGGCAGTACTTCTTTGATTTTCCATGGAATGATTATTGCTTCCTTGGCCGGGAGCCATCTGAGTGTGCCTTGCGCGTTACGGAGGTTATTCTCTCGGGCATGGAAGCATACATTCCTTTCTCATATCCTCTGACTAATGCAAGAAAGCCTTGGTTTAATCACGCTTGTTCTAATGCTGTCCGCAACAAGGAGAGGGCCTGTAAGAGGTACCGGAGCCAACCCACCCCTGAATCACACCTTTTATA
>JAGKTI010036488.1:0-11061 GCA_018397915.1 Birgus latro
CAGCAGGGAAGGAAGGTTGCTGGTTCGTTGAAAGCAGTGATAAGAAACAGGGAGGTGAGCATGGAAGTGAAAAAGTTGTTACATGACAGTATTGTGATACCAACTCTGACATATGGAAGTGAAGCTTGGACCCTGTTGGGAGGACAGAAGTCAAGAGTGAGAGCAGTGGAAATGAGTTATTTGAGAGGAGCATGTGGAGTCACATGGAGAGACAGACTAACAAATGAGGAAGTGAAGAAGCGTTGTGGTATGGTTGAGGATGTGATGGGAAGCGTTAGGAGAAACACGTTGAGGTGGTTTGGGCATGTGGAGAGGATGGAGAGTGAAAGATTGACGAGGAGAGTGTATGTGAGTGAGGTGGAGGGGGCGAGAGGGAGGGGGAGGCCGAGGATGAGATGGAGGGTTGGAGTGGAGAGGTATATGAGACAGGGGGGTGTGAGTTGGGAGCGTGGTAGTGAAATGGCAGGGGACAGAGTGACATGGAGGCGAATTGTTTGTGGCCACCCCGTTCGGGACTGAGGCGTCTGGCAATAGATAGATAGATAGACTGTTCAGATTTTTTAGTATTTCCTCCACAGTGTTTACACTCTGGAAGGTTACTTTCAGAGGCCTTGACTTATTTCTCTCATATTTCCCTATTCCTTTGTGTTCCTCTATGTCTTTATCACAGATTTCCTCTGCCCCTTCCTTCAATATTCTCGTTATATTTTGCCATCTCCATTTTCTCTCTCGAAAGTTTGCTTTCTATTTCTTCTTCATCTATACCAGTGATTACTGTAGATTTGTTGATATCTGATGAATCTTTGACCAATTTTGGGTTGTTTTTTATTTTTTATTTCACTTCCTTTCTAATGTTTTTTTCTTCGACTCTTGTTTCTAAGTCTTTCATTATTTTCACCACTCAGCATACGTAGTTTCTGCATCATCTTTATAACTTTGCATCACTTCATTCACCTGGGCTATCTTCTCTTCATTATCACTGCTTTGTCTATCAGACTGCTTGCTTCCCTAATTGTCTCTGTATCATTTCTGAACTCCTCCACAATACTCTCATGGTTGACAACTGTACTTGCCATTTCACTGATCTTCCTTCTAAGTGAACCCACTCAACTGACAGCTTATCTATTTTTGTGTATTTTCTGCTTAATTCCTTTACTAATTTTTCATCTTCTTCCTTCTGCATGCGCAGTTGCTTCTGAATTTCATCCATTTCACTCTGAAAAGCCTTCTCCAGTTTATTCACCCTCTCTACTAGTTTGTTATACATTTCCATTTCAGCCAGTTCCTGGTAGAAATCATCATCCTGTTTTCTACCTTTATCCTTCTTCTTAATTCTTTCCATATTCACTTTATTAAAGATGGTGCTCATCTTGTGGTATTACTTAGAAAGATTCTACTTACAAGCATGCATCTCCCTGCTACTCGGCTGGTAATAGACGATTTAGCTGATGATGCGTTGATCAGGGCATTCATGCACTAATTGGATGTATTCTGTTATTTGAACAACACTTTTGCTTATACTCTCTCTACTATATTAGAACACCATTTAGTTAAACCTAGTACAGAACTTGACTCATAAAAAGATACTATATTAAGTATGGCCAGGTGTGGCCTAGGGTGGCAAGCACAGAGCGAGAAGACAGACGTGTTGACTGACGTTTTGTGTGTGTGTGTGTGTGTGTGTTACGGACGTGTATTTTAAGGTGCACTCTTAACCCTTAAATTAATCACTAAAAAGGATAAGGTAAAGATCACAAAAAGACTAATTTAACTTTACTGTACACTATAACACACACATCCGATAAAGGTACTGAGGTTCGGATTACAAAGAGAATAAATAAACAAATAGCTCTGCGTAATACAAATATAAATTAGGTATTCTTACCTAAACAGATCACAACTCAGTGGAGCGTAGGTACACAAACTATACTCACAGATACCCAACACGAGTGGCTTGGAGACAGGGTAAAAACCAAGTATAAATCACACACAAGTATAGGTGAGAGAAAGTGAATAAATTACACAAGTGTAGATGGAGTAGTGAATAAACTAATAATGGTGCAAAACAAAGTCTTTTGAAATTAACGTCACGTTTTAAGCAAAGAGAAACTAAGAGGGAAAGTGTACTAAAATGTGACAAACAAAGTACGTGACTGTACAAAGACGTGTGAATGTGTCTCTTGAATAATGACTTTAAAAGTGATGCTCTCTCTACTAGATCGAGCTTATAAAAGGTCGTATCTCCGCCTCTTTCGGTTATTTAGCCATTAGGCGTTCAGAATAATAATCTCTAGCCACTCAAACAGTACTAGTACCTCGTACGACCCAAGAGAGGCCTTACTCAGCTCACCCATAGCCAATTACAAGCCATCAAGAAAGGCAGAAAAAGATTCAGCCAATTTTGATTGGCCGTACTCTGAAAATACGCTCCACCCCTCACAAGCTTACTGTACTTTCTCACGGGACAGGAGCAGTTAAACTGGGAAATAGGATCTTTGTGATAATCTCCTTATCTATTCCAGTGACCCTTTTGACCGCTGTGTACACAAAGTGACCCTTTGTCCGACCCACCAGGTCAGAACACGATAGGAGGGATTAACTTATTTCTCGGCGGCTCACATTACAAGTATCATCTCCCTCTCCTCTTTCTATCACACAACTGGGGTAGCTACGCCAGTAACATCTTCCTTCCTGAGAGAAGAAATTTTCCAAGGGAAATTTCTGGACATTGTACAAATTAAGTTCTCGACAGGTAATCTGCTAGAACATTTTCGACCCCATGTAAGTGTCTTACAACAAGGGAGTAATCTTGCAAAAATAGGGCCCAACGGGTCAGTCTAAGATTCTTGTCCTTAAATCGGGACAAAAATTTCAGAGGATGGTGATCAGTGTACACTACAACATCACCTGACCCTGGACCAACATATACAGAAAAATGTTGGAGGGCAAGTATGAGTCCAAGGAGTTCTTTCTCAATAGTTGAATAATTCCTTTGGGTGTTATTGAACTTCTTGCTGAAATAGCACACAGGCATCTCAAAACCCTGATCATTATCCTGTAGCAAAACTGAACCAGCCCCTAGACCACTAGCATCAACAGCTAATATAAAAGGTTTGTCAAAATTGGGACCTTGAAGCACTGGGTGACTCGATAGGATGGCTTTAACTTTTCAATAGGCATGCTCACATTCTGGCTTGCACTCATACTTGACTCCTTTTCTTAACAAATCAGTAAGGGGAGCTACAAGATCAGAGAAGTTCAGGACAAAGCGTCGGTGGTGCCCTACCATACCCAAGAATCGTTGCAACTCTCTCCTATTTTTGGGTTGGGGAGAATTTACTATGGCCTGAACCTTTACATCAGGTGGACTCACTTGGCCTAAGCCGACCACATAACCTAGGTACTGCACTTGAGCCCTTACAAATTCACACTTAGGTAAATTAAGCACTAAATTAGCAGAGAACAGTCTCTGCAGCAAGGCATCTAGTTGGCTTAAGTGTTGTTCCCAAGTATTGCTAAAGATTACATCATCAATGCAGGTTACACAACCATCCAAACCCTGGGTGAGATCATTCATCAGCCTTTGGAAGGTGGCAGGAGCATTCTTCATACCACAGGGCATGACTTTACATTTATATGTACTGTCACCAACCACAAAACAGGAAATTTCTTGGGCCCTTTCTGTGAAAGGGACTTGCCAATATCCCTTCATCAGATCCAACTTGGTTAAGTAATTAGCAGTGCCAATAGCATCAACACAATCATCTACTCTAGGTAGCGGGTAGGTGCCCGTTTTTGTAAGAGAGTTAACTTTACGGTAATCAATGCAAAGACGATGGGACCCATCGGGTTTAGGAACCACTATGGCCGGGGAGCACCAGTCACTTTGACAGGGCTCGACTAACCCTTGCTGCAACAGGTAGTTCAGTTCTTCCTGGATGATGGTCTGCTTCGAAGGACTAGCCCGGTAGGGTGACTGCTTCACAGGACCAGCATCTCCAATGACCACATCATGCTGCGCCACATCCGTCCGTCCTGGGGGTCCTGGAAGACATCAGGGAACTTGCTGAGAAGTTCAACCAGCTCGGCACGTTGCTTTGCAGTCAAGTGGGAGAGTTTATCCGCCAGCGTACTCCAAGCGCACTGGTTTCCTCTCCAACTGGTCGTCTGGTCCAACGTCAAAGGGCAGCCCTCGTCTTCCACCAACTCGGTAGCCACCACCACACACGCAGCCTTAGGGTGGTCCACGTCTCGCCTGTGGTACTCCTTCAACATATTGATATGGCACAGTCTCCGTTCCTTCCTCCGGTCTGGGGTTAAAATGACATAATTCACTTCACCTACCCTCTTCTCAACCACATAAGGACCCGCAAAACTTGCCTGCAGAAGCTGACCATGACTGGGTAGTAAAACAAGGACTAAATCACCCGGGTTGAAGATCGTGTTCCTAACTTTCATAGAGTGGTCATACCATCTCTTCATCTTCTCCTGAGATGACTCTAAGTGTGCCCTGGCTACTTCCATGCTATAGGCCAATCTGTCTTTAAATTTCGACACATAGTCTAACAAGTTAATCTGATCATCATCCTTGACACATTGTTCTTTGAGAAGTTTAAGTGGGCCTCTTACTTCATGGCCAAAAATCAACAGAAATGGGGAGTAGCCTAAAAACTCACTTCGTGCCTCTCTAGTTGCAAACAGTAAAAAGGGCAAACACTTGTCCCAGTCCTTTTCATCAGCACACAGCTTCTTGAGCATGTGTTTCAAAGTTTGGTGATACCTCTCTAATGCAACCTGACTCTGCGGATGATATGCTGTGGATGTGATCTGGGAGATGCCTAACTCCTTAAGGGTTTGCTTGAACAGTCTGGAATTAAAACTACTGCCTTGGTCTGATTGAACTTCTTTAGGGAGTCCAAAACGGGTAAAGAAGGTCAGCATCTCTTTTATAACCAATTTAGCCGAAATATTCCTCAAGGGAATGGCTTCAGGATATCTAGTGACCATGTTTAAAATTGTGAGGATATACTGGTGGCCTGAAGAGGTTTTAGGCAAAGGACCAACAATGTCCACAAGGACTCTAGTGAATGGGGCCTCAAACACAGGTAGAGGAATCAAAGGAGCCGCAGGGATCGGCTTATTGTTCTTACCGACTAGCTGACAGGTGTGACATGACCTACAGAACCGTGTGACATCTCGACGGATTCCAGGCCAATAAAAATGCTGCCAGATGCGGGATAGTGTCTTCCTCACACCCAAGTGGCCTGCTAAAGAAGCGTCATGAGCAATGGACATAATTCTTTGCCTATGGGACATTGGAACTACCACCTGGTGTACCGTCTCCCACTCGTTATCATGAGCAACACTAGGAGGTCTCCACCTTCTCATTAATACATCGTTTGGCAGTAAATAATAACATTCTCACAATTCAGACTCACATTCAGCTTCCCTAACTGCGGAGTCAACTAAAGTGGCAATCTCTGGATCAGATCTTTGCACATCAGCCAATCTGGCATCTACATCAATGTGAGGAGAATCATCAATCTCAGAGTCATTTAACTGGGCAAAAAAGGTATCACCAATCCCAATAACATCATCGGCATTGCCAGTGCCATGACTATCAACATCACCACGACTGGCCTTTGCCGCCATAGTTCTGATTACAGCACACGCGGGAAATACAACAGAATCCAACTCTGTTGTCCTATCCTCACTCAGGGGAATCTTTGACACACAGGGAACAGCACTTACCTGTCCTCATGCCAAGTCATTGACCAAAAGGAAAGTGACTCCCTGTACAGGAAGTTGGTCAACAACACCCACTCTCACTGAACCAGTAACTAACTCTGACTGGAGCTTCACCTCATCTGGGGGAACAGATACAAACTCAGCTAAACAGATACAAACTCAGCTAGACCCTGCAACAAGACATTCATTAGGGTCAGCTACATCAACAATCCCCTTCAACATCAGTGACTGAGAAGCTCCTGTGTCTCTAAGTATAGTGACTTCCTTACCCCCTTTTCCATCAAGTGAAACTAATCCTTTAGACATAAAGGTAGCAAATAAATCATTTGGGGAGGAATCACTTACTGTACTACTTGGGGGAGGACACTCTGATGGAGTCTTATTACCACTCTCACTTGAACCTGACGGCTGCACTGCTCCAGTCTTACTAGTGTCTAACAATGGCTCTACAGGAGTCTGTCTATCAATAACTGGCAGCTCCACTCTGGCTTTATCAACAATTTGCACTTGCTGGGGTGGTGTCTGACTACCGCTAACAATAACTGGCAGGCTGCTCACTGTTGGTGTCAAAAGCTCCCCAAGAGTTTACAAATGTAATAGGTTTAACATTAAAACTTTTCCCTCGTTTCTTCCAGCACCAATCCTCCCAGTGCCCCGTTTTCTGGCAATACTGGCAAAATCTGACACCTTTTCTTGACCCTCTGGCAACACTGTCCTCACTCACTTTCGTGGAACTAACATGCTCTGGGGTTGCAACATTTCCACTAGTGTCACTTAACATCAACTTGCCTTTACCAGAAGAAGGGTTCACAAAAATTGGTTGGTTCACTCTCCTACCCTTAACAAATGAATGAGGCTTACGTTCATGCTCATGAATAATACTATAATTATCAGCAACTAAGGCAGCATCATCTAGGGCATCTACCTGCTTCTCCACCAAGTGTGTTGCAATATCCCTGTCTATTTTATTAGCGAAACTCTCCAAGACCATAACTCCCTTAGGGAAAGAATTAACATTCTTAGCACGTAATCAATCTTCACATAAATCTGTAAGTATTCTAACATACTCCACATGAGTTTGATCTTTGTGTTTAAAAGTGGATCTAAACTTTAGCCTATATGCCTCTGGCACAATTTCGTATGCTTTTAGAATGGCCTCTTTTAGACAATCATAGTTAGCACTTTGCTCCACTGATAAAGAAATATACACCTCTTGAGCCTTTCCTTTTAAAACACTCTGCAACAGTAATGCCCAAGAGTCTTTTGGCCATGAGAGACGACCTGCCATCTTTTCAAACTCATGAAAGTACCTAGTGACGTCTTACTCGTTAAAGGGAGGGACCAGCTATTATTCTTAGCAACATCAAAAGATGAACAACTGCCAAATGAACTATTATCTCTAGGTAAACTATGAGCTTGCTTCATTCTGAATTCGTGATCCATTTCCTTTTGTATCATCTGGGCTCGTAGTTCTAATTCTCTTTGCTTAAGTCTGGCTATCTCAAGTTGTATTTGATCACTAGAATCATGAACAGAAACAACACTGGGCCCTGGTGTCTCCGATGATAAAGACTTGGGATCAACGACTTGTGCAGTATCAACTGGCTCAGAACTAGCAATGGAGGACTCACTTTGTGCAAACATGATTTCCAACACTAAGTTAAGTAAGCTAGTCTTATTAATGGATGCAGGAATTGTCACATTTAAGACCTGGGCAAGCAATTTAAGCTCGTGTTTCTTAAGAGTTTTTACTTTGATTGGGGTAGGTTATCACTATCACTGATCATATTAACCTGCCGAGTCCCATCGACGTACGGTGTACGGTGTACGTCGCTACTTTTTTCCGCGGACAGACGCAACGACGTTCATCGTACGTCACGCAATTGCAAGGCAATTTGTGTGCACATTTTTCAGCATTCACGGGTGATTTTTGGTAGGCATATGTGGGAGACCTTCCTCTACCTGCTGTCAAGTGGGGATACTGCCTGGCCCCTCCCAACCCCCCGTTCCCCCCCTCCCCCCACACTGGGCAATTCACCTGTGATAGTGATTCACGGTGATGGTGATTCCTGAGGTGGAGGACAAAGAAATAAAGAAGCTAGAGGTAGAAACAAACAGAAATGATGAGGTGGTAATGTCATAAAGGAAGGTGCCATATACTGGGGTTTTGGGTAAGTGAACGATGCTTATAAACGCCTATATTATTGTGTGAAAACCATTATAGACTTTTACTACACATAAATTCGTACCAAATAAATGAAATAAATACGTAATTTAATGTGACTTGAATTAGTCAACCCTTCCATAGTTCGTTTTCTTAGGTAGGTACCCTGAAAAAGCTAGAAAACGTAAGGTTGAGTGACACCTGTATCAATCTTTTTTTACCTCAGGATCGCGATTTCACTATGAATTTTCGATGTTTCTCACCTAAAGCGAAGGTTTCAGCCAAAAAACAAAAAGTCGAAAATCTGTCGGGATCTGGGGGTAGACTGGGCAAAAAACCGGTCGGGACTCGGCGGGTTAAAGTAAGCACTGTGTATTTGCAAAGGTTATTAATATGTCAGAGCAATCCTGCAAAAACTACCAAATTGTTACAGAGACCAAAGTTATTAATACACCGCAGAGCAATCCTGGTATGATGTCACCAAATATTGTTACGGATGTGTATATTAAGGTGCACACTTAACCCTTAAATTACTCACCAAAAGGGATAAGGTAAAGATCACAAAAAGACTAACTTAACTTTACTGTACACTATAACACACACATCCGATAAAGGTTCTGAGGTTCGGATTACAAAGAGAATAAATAAACAAATAGCTCTGCGTAATACAGATATAAATTACGTATTCTTACCTAAACAGATCACAACGTAGTGGAGCGTAGGTACACAAACTACACTCACAGATACCCAACACGAGTGACTTGGAGATGGGGTAAAAACCAAGTATAAATCACACACAAGTATAGGTGAGAGAAAGTGAATAAATTACACAAGTGTAGATGGAGTAGTGAATAAACTAATAATGGTGCAAAACAAAGTCTTTTGAAATTAACGTCACGTATTAAGCAAAAAGAAACTAAGAGGGAAAGTGTGGTAAAATGTGACAAACAAAGTACGTGATTGTACAAAGACGTGTGAATGCGTCTCTTGAAAAATGACTTTAAAAGTGATGCTCTCTCTACTAGATCGAGCTTATAAAAGGTCGTATCTCCGCCTCTTTCAGTTATTTAGCCATTAGGCGTTGAGAATAAACTAGACCTCGTACGGCCTAAGAGAAGCCTTACTCAGCTCACCCATAGCCAATTACAAGCCATCAAGAAGGGCAGAGAAAGATTCAGCCAGCTTTGATTGGCCGTACTCTAAAAATACGCTCTGCCCCTCACAAGCTTACTGTACTTTCTCACGGGACAGGAGCAGTTAAACTGGGAAATGGGATCTTTGTGATAATCTCCTAATCTATTTCCAGTAACCCTTTTGACCGCTGTGTACACAAAGTGACCCTTTGTCCGACCCACCAGGTCAGAACACAACAGGAGGGATTAACTTATTTCTCGGCGGCTGGCTCGCTTTACAAGTATCATCTCCCTCTCCTCTTTCTATCACACAACTGGGGTAGATACGCCAGTAACAGTGTGTGTTTCCTTTATTCGTCTCTATGGGCTGTACTATAAAAACCAAGAGTTAAGGCGGTCCATCGGCGACGTTCAGCCGTCAGACGTCCCTGAGTGTCAGTCATCCTTACTATAAAAAATCTGGACGGTCAGTCTTGGCAAAACCCAGTTCTGGCGTTTGAATGCCACAACAGTCGCTAGATTGGGCGAGAATGTGCTGCATGAGCGATAAAAGCGCGCAAATTTTGAATGTTTCTCCTGCTTAATAAACCAGACACTTTGCTAACCCATTTTGAACTGTTATTTATATGTAGGAAAGAAGTATATTTACGCCAGAATTAGTAAAAAATGATGATAGACTTCATAAAGACGATGCATTTACAAGCAATATACAGTGTACAGTACTGTATAGACAAAGAATGCATTATGATTTATCCCCTTTTGCAGTTATTTGAATGTAATAATTATTGAGATTATCCAGATTTGAATTCATTACGAGCAAAGTGAATGTATTGTTGCATTCTTCATAGATTTCCATGTTGTTTCCGACCAGCTCACCAGTCATGAATTATACGGCAGTTTATCCAGGTTATATGCACCTCTACTTATGCAGCAGTACATCATGTGTTCCTAATTTACACTGCAAGATGTAAATACAGAGTTATTGGAGAATTATTTTTAGGCTGAAGACCAATTTACTTTTTTACAAAGCTGGCTGAATGGTTACATTCATTGCAGCACCAAAACAAGAGGGATGCAGTAACACTTCTTCATTCTTTTTCAGCAGTTTATTTCCACACTTATCATTCATCCATGACCAGCAGACCATATTGAAAAATATGGGTTATCAGATGTATGTATTGTAACAGTTGTTCATTCAGTTTCTATATATCTAGCTATAGTTTTTTCCCTACATTAGTTACCTTCCCTGTTTCAGGTATTACTAGTAAATTTCCAACTTAGCTCAGTACAGTAATTATACTGCTCTGAGATTCACATCCCTTATTATTACCTTTTCCTTTAACCAACATGCAATGATTTCCTAAGTTACATGGTACAGTAATTATTTTGTCCCAGTCTGCTAAATAAGCTTTCCTTTTTTCCCAGAAATCATTCCACCTCTATAGTACTTTCATCCAGTTCTGTTTTATACATTTTCAGACTGTTTACTGTTCTGTTTTCCTAGCGTTCTCCTAAACTGGTCATATGCTTGATGTTGGTCTCCTTCACTAAACATTTATCTCATTATTTCCTGTTTGTCAGTCATTGCTTAACTGCACCTTCATGCTTTTGTATAATCTTTCCACCATAACCAATATTCCTTGCCTTTCCTACAAGCATCTACTCCACCATTACAACAGTTGTCATTTCTATCCAATTAACAATTTTTTATATTATATATGCATGGTACAGGCCATTTCCATAGGCCTGCAGCTATTTGCAAGTAAGGAAAGCTCTTGGGATAGAACGATGCCTCAGGATTATTTTTTGTAATTCTTATGAAATAATCTGCATTTACTAACAAATTTTGCTTTAAAGCCTGCACACTAGGGTTATGACAAATCTCAAATTTATTAGCCTGGGGTTCTAAACGATGAACTTTTACCTAAAACTCACAAAAATGACTTTGATTTTGTCAGACCTTGAAAAAACCTCCCGCACCTAAGACAGTTTCATATTTCACATTAAAACACCTAG
>JAGKTI010036489.1:0-11061 GCA_018397915.1 Birgus latro
ATCTCTATCTATATACCTAGGCTGCTTCCCCCAAGGAAAGGGAGGTAGCTGAGACAGGACGACACACTACCAATTTACTCATCCACTGAAACACATTCATTCACATCTTAGCCCCAAAGGGGAGAAGGGGCGGATCCTCACCGCACCACACCGCACGCGGGTCAACTGAGCAGTGCAATCAGTGATATCCGCAGCAGAGACCGACAGCAGAGCTGGTTTACCCCTGCCACATCATAATGGACCCATCCCATTACCCACACCTGACCTGATCAGCTGATCAGACACAGTGCGGGAGAATATCCCCTCAGGGCTGCGTCATCATTTTTTCATTCACAATTTCTCTCCATTCATTTCTATCACACACAGCCACTCTTCCCTGCTCAACAGACATCCCTCTCGCATCCAACTCTCTCTTCACACTGTCCATCCATCCTATTCGTGGTCTTCCTCTCAGCCTTACACCTCTCACATCAGATCTATTATTTTTCACCAATCGCTCATTATCCATTCTCTCCATATGCCCAAACCATCGCAACACCCACTGCTCGACACGATCAGCCATCTCCCTCACAACTCCAGTTCTCCTTCGCACTTCATCATTTCTCACTCGATCCATACGTGTCACTCCACACACACTCCTCAGACACCTCATCTCCATTGCATTCAAACTTTTCCTCTCTGCTACACCCATATTCCTTATTTTATGGCATGGAATTTAGTGGTTTAAGGGAAATTTTTGGTATGTTATGGGAATATTACTAAGATTTTGTACTTTTATGTGGGCAGAACAATTATGTAAGGTTCCAAATTTTGTCCTTACTTTTAGAAAGCACGCATCAAAAGCCAAAAACCATCAAATCTAACCAACGTAACAGGCTTTTATGACCGTTTTGGCTTTTTCAATTACTTCCCCCCTTGAAATGTCAAAATTCCCCCTGCCCTCTTCACCCAACTTAAACTATCATATGCTAACTCAACATAACGTTAAATTTAAATTACTCTATCCTAATAAGCTAATTTTAACCTACCCCATTCCAATAATAAACTATCCTAACTTTAATAACCTAAGTTTAAAATAATCCAGTCTAAGCTAAAAGTAACCAAAGCTTCACAAATTCTTAAACTAACCTAATCTCACCCAACACTCACCTAACATTAAATTAGCCTAACCTAAGTTTAACAAAGCTATCCCTATTACTCGGTTCAAAAATAAACATACCTTACCTAACAAAAATTAACCTAATCTAACCAACATTTAAACAAACCTAACATAAACTAATTCTTAACCTACACTAACCCACCAATAATCTAAGCTTAAATGAGCCTAGATTAAACTATCTATACCAAAACCAAAACCACAAATAAACAAACTTAACCCAGCAAAAATTAACCTAATCAAACCTAACCTTGATTTGAAATTAATCTATCCTAACCTATCTTGAAACTATGTTAGAAGGGGGATTTTGTTCTAGGGGCTTGACCTATTAGGCTATTCTCCTAGGGGATCTTGTCCTGACAGTGTACATTGCTGCACAACACAATATATTATACCACTGTACAGCACTACACTTTACGTTATGATACACTAACATTACTGTTTACTACTGTAGGCTACAACATTAAAGCACACTATAATTTTCTATCAACCTAAAGCATACTTTAATACTGTAAAACACTAATGTACTCTATAGTACTACAGAACACTGATGTGTACGCAATACAGTAGAACACTAATAAATACCTTTACTGATACCACTAATTTAAACTAATGTACAGTTCACCGCACTGTATATTGTTGTATAGCATCTCTATAAACTACCCAGTATAGTGAAATAACTCGTTTACATAAGAAAGAAAGCTTAATTCAGTTTATTTCCGAGTGGCTGACAGATACGGGAGACGTTAAGGGTGGTCGGGCCCACCCTTAGCTGCGATCGTAACTCCGGCTCCCGTAAGGTCTCCGAAAGTGTTTAGTGTATGCCAACTTCCGACGCCGTGCCCTTTTCCCCCGCCCGTAACAAGTTACGGGACCGCAACTGCGTTAGTGCATCCGGCCCCTGGGCCGTGGACACGTTTCCCACTCCCACTCAGTGAATAATATCATGTATACCCAGTCCACTCGTCTCTGATAGCTGGGGCCAAGAAACGTTCAAATTAAGGCTGCTCATTGGTTAATGCAACACTGAGGAGCTTGGTAAATCTATAGTTCTTATTTTAACGCATTTTTATGTTTGTAAGTTGCTTGCAGTATAAGCAGCCATTTTAAATAAGAAAAAAATTCCGAAGCTACAGAGGTCAAAATTAGCTTTAAAAGGTTGCCGTTATCAAAGAAAATTAAAATTGATTACAAAGTCTTATAAAACGATGAGTGACGTTAGAGTAAATTATCCCCCCTTGGTGCACGCGTACTTACGTCCGTATGTTGCAGTACATCCACGCACCGTGTGTACACGTACGACCACATTATGCACTATGATACGTGCCTACATTTACGTTTTCGTTAACCCTGTACCGTTACATTTCCTTTGCTTTAGGGCCAATAACGTAGCATTCGGCTCCACCCTTATGCGTATGGGTTGACTTGGTATATACGTATAAGACTTAGATCTTATCCACACGAGGCCTGTATTCCACACTGGGGCAAATATGTCCCTGAAGAAAGTCAACATCTGAGCAAGGGTAACGAATGCTGGAAGTAGATTTAACAAAACTAACCTGTGATTCTGATTTTGCAAGAAAAGTAAATGTTTTCCAAGGGATATCATGAGAAAACGAGGCACCCTGAATACTGACAGATGAAAAGGAGTGAACTGAGTGTTGCTCAGTGTAAGATAATAGTCAAATAAAAAAGATAGTGATAAAAATTAGTGATAAAGACTATGTTTTCAAGGCTTTAAAAATATAAATCATCTGCTTCTGTCAGAGATAAGCGACATATCAGAGGTCAGCGGAGCCATTGCCTCATCCCGTGATTGTGGTTGTCTCTTGTGATGTTCTGGGTGAGATGCGGGTGGAATAGCGGGGGATGGAATGATCAGGCTAAGAGTGGATAAGGTCAGGTGTAGCGTTCAAAAGGTCACTGCTGAATAGGAGAAAAAAAATTTATTGGCGGAACAGAATCCTAAAGAACATGCCACCTGTAAATGATTTTTTAAGACCTTGGTGTAACCTCTAGCAACGAAAAAGAAAGAAAATAGCCACAGTGAAACATTATGAATGATCTCCTATTAACTTGTAGCAAAAATGCAACGAAAAAGTCAAGCTCGGCCTGAGGGGCTTAAGAATATAGCTATTGTCAAGAGCCTTGCGGCCCTATCTGGCACTTGTCCAAATCAGAGTCGTCTCTGAACCACGCTTAGCATTGGAGCACGTGCCTTACTGCCCTTTGACCCAAACGGCCGCAAAGTACTTGCCCATATCGTTTCTGAACAGCTACCACAATCATTACAATTGCTGGTACCACCACAAACACCACATCCTCATCACCACCACCATATTCACAGCCACCACGACCAACACCACCACCATCACCATCAGAGCTACTGTCACCACAAACACTACCTCCATCCCTCCACTACCATCACATCTACCACTACCACCATAACCATCACAACCACATGTACCTCCACCAGCATCATCACAGCTACGGCCATTGGCATTATCACAACTATCACCACCGCCAACACCACCACCAAAGCTATCAGCACCACAACTACTGAACCACCACAGCTACCATCACCACCACCATCACCACAGCTAGCACCACCACCACAGCTAGCACCACCACCACTGCCATAGCTACCACCACTTCCTTCTGCGTAATATCGTTTGTTCATAGCATCAATAAAGTAATAGACAGTGGTGTAGATGTACCTCTCTCTCTCTCTCTCTCTCTCTCTCTCTCTCTCTCTCTCTCTCTCTCTCTCTCTCTCTCTCTCTCTCTCTCTCCAACGACGTATGAGACAGAACTGCCATAGTCTCTTCTACGGGCGTGTATTATAATATAAGGAGGGACATTAATTTGGGGGTAAAACCTCCCATCAGAATATATCAACATAAATTAAAACTGGTCCAACTGGGATTCAGTTCCAACCATCCCGATATTTTTTATCGAAACCCCTTTTCCACTTATATGTGTACTGTGCACACACACACACACACACACACACACACACACACACACACTCTCTCTCTCTCTCTCTCTCTCTCTCTCTCTCTCTCTCTCTCTCTCTCTCTCTCACACAGGATTATAGTTAATCAGACATCAGTGTGTCTCTAATTAGGCAAGCCGAACCAGCATGGAAACTTGTAAAGTTTCTCTTCGGTTTATTATGCCCTAGAACTGCTGCCGGTTTGCCGTTTACTTGTGTGTGTGTGTGTGTGTGTGTGTGATGTTTTTGTGGGTAAGAATGTTGCGCAGATCGGAAAAATAAAAGCGAAAATGGAGTAGCAGCCCATCAATCTTTTCCTTTTTATGGACACCCTGAGAATTTCACCTAAACCAACACAAAAGGATTTTTCTCAGACGAGAAAACCTCTGCCAGTCGAGTGGATAACACCCTCAGTTAAGTGACGTATTTTTCAGCTTCCTCTTCTACTTTCAGATGATTCTATTCATGCTTAGGGAAGCCTTCCCGTAATGACGCGCTTTATGGAGGCAAAACTTAACCTTTCTGGCCCCAAATGGTTCTCCTAAGCTAAATAACCCTGTCTGCAAATGGCTAATAATGAAATAAAAATTACATGGCCTAACTGAAGAGGTTAGAAAGCACTACAAGAACGTACTTCACTACTGGGAGGCCTGTCTCCAGCCTATCAGTCCGAGGATGTACAGTATCTTTAGTAGTGTTCAATCTATCATCAAACGATTTAATTAATTTATACAAAAGATATTTTAGTTTAGATAAATCTGTTAATCTTCTTATTAACATAATTATGTAAATAGCAAGAAGAGAATATTTTATACATCATGGAAATGAACTGGTGAACCGATTAACATCCTACCGCGATATCAAGAATACAGAAGGGAAAAGTGCTATTATTAAAGTGTAATGGAGGCATGTCTAATTAACTGACTAAGAAGGGATGAATCGTGAGTTTACTAATAATATATAGTGATACTAGGAATATACAACACGGGTGTCATCGTGCTGAAAAGGTTAGCCAGTGTGATGTTATGGCCACCTCTACATATATTACTCAAGAAAGTTTAAAGGTCAAGGTCACAGAGGAATATCTGTTCAGACAGTTTTGATTCTATTTCTCGCAAACTTAGTGGAAAGGTTAATTATTAGGCATGATTCAATGACTTCGATTTTGAGAACAGTCATTTGATGCTCAGGTCAGAGGTCAGAGTCAAGTGTCCGGCAGTTTGACCATAAATATCCTGGCAGCAGATATTGGACTCTATGATTGTGTCACGAATTTTCTACATCCTGAAATTATGTAACGTAAATCGTGGCATCGAGTGATTTTGCGGGAGCAACGAATGATTCTGATATGCACGAGATTTCGCTCATTCTCACAACCGTCCACTCGCTTACTTATATTCACATCAAGTTGTCAAAACTTTCGTCATTCTTTCGCGAGTGATTGTCTTTATGTGCAGACAGTGCATTCCTCTGAGTGATAATTTCTGAATAATCGCTTCCGCCCCCCTGGCCATTAGTCAGCCACACCCTTTTCACACGCTCCTCACATCGGACACTCAAAACTAGAGTCAGTCTGCTTCTTAGTCATGGAGTGTCTGGTTGTGCTGTACGAAGGCTCGAGCGATCTCTTTTCTTAGCGATATCAGGTCTCAGCTTGTACTGGCGTGTATTCCCGAAGCTCCCTCCAGCTTGGTGATCGACTACAGCAGCAGGTCTTGCATATACCGATCAGTATTTTCTTTTGCTTTTCCTAGGCTTAAGTTTTGGGGTTATTTAGCTATTTGTCTGAGTGTTTAAGTGAGTGCATTTCCCTTTCTTTGATTTGAATTAATTCATGTAACGTAAATTTATTTTCTTGTATTCAATAAATTTACAGTTCGTTTTCTTGAGCTTTCGTAAATGTAACAGTCGTGTTTGATTTCCCCACATATTTGGTACACTTTTGCTACTCCATGTTAGCACAACTCCTTATATTAATCACGACTGGTACTTAGGCCAACTTTTGGTATTAATCCTTAAATCCGTTGTGCTAGCTAGGAGTTTGGCTCAGCCAAGATCCTGATTATTATTATTATTATTATTATTTGAATGTTAAGGGGAGAAAGTAACTTTCTCAGAGGCCAACAGTACAGTAATACAGCCTACTTGAGAGTTTAGTCTCTGCTGTGTACTGTTGAGAAAGTCTATAAATTCTCGACTCTAGAGAATTGGCGAAGTAAGTCAGCATAAAAGTGAAATCGCTACTTGATTTCACGAGTCTATTCTCTCGTAATAAATGACTCGATAGTCATCCCTAGCACACATAGCTATACACTGTATACTCCAATTATACAATATTACATTTTCCCCCTGACATCTGGCGACCTCATTCCAGGATAAACTCCTGGCTTGGAATTATTACCAAATTACTCACTCGCTCTTACTTAAGTAGACTGCTGCACACCAGACAGCATATCAGTCTCACTTTACTCACTCAGTCTCAATCTGAGCATCATGGAGAGTACATACCTCTAGGAAGCCAAGGATATGGGGCTTACTAACCCCCAGGAAATTAGTGATTATGTCCTGTCGCGCTGCAATTACGAGCAGCAACACGAGAATGCCGCCCATGAAGAACGGAAAATTGAGTGCGAGGAACGCCAAAAGGAGCGCGAACACGAGGAACGGCAGAAAGTTAGTGAATACAAGCGTGCCGAGCGCGAGGCACGTGAAGAACACCAGCGTGCTGAGCGCGAGGCACGTGAGAGAAAACGTGAACACGAGCATGCCGAGCGCAAGGCACGTGAAGAACACGAGCGTGCCGAGCGTGAGGCACGTGAAAAACACGAGCTTGAAGTGCTGAAGCTGAAGTGAGACTCCCTGGCTTCAGGCACATCGGGTGCAGCTAACCCAAGGTCTGCTAGCGCTTTCTCAGCACCTGTTCTAGCAACTCTACATCTCAAGCTTCCTTCTTACAAGGAAGGCGAGCGAATCGAGCAATTTATAGCTCGTTTTGAGGACATGGCACGGCTGTACGATCTGGATGAGGCAGCTAAGTGGCTTCAGTTCCTTAGCTTGTTTGAGGGCCCTGCCCTCGACATTCTACACAGAATTTGCGGACATAATCTCGCGTACGGGATGATGAAGACCGCACTCATCAAAGCATACGGTCTTGCTGTTGATCAACCTAGGAATCAGTTCATGAAGGCGCATCTCCAGGAAAAGGAGACAGCTGTTCAGTTCCTTGACCATCTCACGGTATACTTAGGTGAGTGGATGGAGAAGGACGAGACTCCCAGCATGCGAGAGGGAATGATCGACCTCGTGCTGCGCACACAGCTGGAAAAGTCGTGGCCTGCTGAGCTTATGGCCCAGCTCAAGATGTCCAAAGTGAAGGATGCAAACCAAATGGTGGAAAAGGCTGATGCTTTCTCTACTGCGTACGGGTACGAAACTTGTAAGCAGCAGTCCTGGAACAGGACAGATACTGCTAAGTCTGGGAAGCAATCTCAGATTGAACCCCAGCATCAAGGCCATTCTCAAAATAATGGTCATGGTCCAGGCAAACCGCAGAAGGACCAGGGGCAGAATACACAGAAACCTGACTGGAAGAGGTACAACAAGTACCCTAACCAGCAGCAGTATCCCAAGCAGCAGTATCAGCCACGCAATGGACAAACCTTTTCAGCACCAGCCCCAGTGTATCGGAGGCAGCAGGCAAACGCAGTCTTCACTCCCCGACAGGCTCACGATGGTGCCGTCCCCACCAGCACAGGTCCTCCTTCACAGTTCACTAGTCCCCCTCAGATGATGAACTCTCCTCCACAGGTCGTCAATGCTCCTGCTCCCCAGATAGTGAGTACAACTCCTCATGCACCTAGTCAAAGTACGACTTATCATGCATCTAGTTCGGGTACGACCCCTAAGGCATATAGTCCTGTCACATTTGAAGAGTTGAGTTCCATGCAGCCTTATCAATGGCTGGCCGCTTCCTCCACAGGCCCTCCCACAGGTAACAGTGCCTTTCTTGTTCAGCCAGGGTTTGTGGGAGGTGCTTCTGTTAATGTTCTGAGAGACAATGGTTCCTCAGGTTGTACTGTCAGGCAGAGTCTTGTTCGTCCTGAAGAATACACAGGCAGACAGATCCAAGCTCAGCTTACTGATGGATCAGTGAGATTGTTCCCTGAGGCACGTATCCAGGTAGCATTTCCCTTTTACACAGGTTCAACAGTTGCAGTTGTCATGCAAGAACCTGTGTTTGACCTCATTATAGGTAACATATCAGGTGCCAAGTCTAGTTGCACCGTAGATGTCACTACTCAGACTTCGGCTGCAGTAACACGAGCTATGGCCAAGGCTCCAAATTGTGTCACCCCGGTGGCCATCGCATTGCCGCAAGATCTGATTTGTAGTCAAGATGTTGTCCAAGAACAACAATCTGACCCGACACTTGCTGTTGTGCAGAAGAAACAAAAGGGCAAAGTGACCAAGTATTCACGGGGTGGACGAGCCAGGTTCCTTCGCAAACAAGGACGGCTCTACCGTGAGTCACGAACACTCGAGGGCGAGGTTCGACTGCAGTTTGTTGTTCCTGCAAACTACCGCCAAGCAGTGTTAGAATGGGGTCATTGTTCAGCATCAGGAGGTCATATGGGCAAAAAGAAAACCCAAGGCCGTATCCGTGCTGACTTTTTCTGGCCAGGAATGGGACAGGAAATAGATAGATTCGTGCACTCCTGGAATGTGTGTCGACGTACCACCATTCAGGAAAGTTTCCTTCCTGTGCCGGTTGAATCCACACCCATAATCTCTGAGTCGTGTGAGAGAGAGGGCTGTGGTAATGTGGGTGCAGACCTGACGTCTCACTTGTTGGCCCAACAGGACATAATATGTCTAGGGTCTGTACATACATATGTACCGTAGCTCATAAGCCCATAGTCACGGTGATCCCAACCGAGGACACCAAGGACAAATGAGCACTCGCGGCGATCCCAACCGAGGACACCGACGACGAACCCTTATTAGTCATAAGCGTAGGGCTAGTACATATTGTATGTACCGTAGGTTAAGGGGGAAGTTCGAGACCCCGCAGAGGCAATCTGAGGCTGTGTTTGAATTACCTTGTGGTGTGTCTCGAGCTTTGTGCCTCTCTGAGGATTCCCGGAGATTACACAAAAGCCACATGAATGTTCACACCCATGCAGGGTGTTAAAATATGACCTGCCCAAGTTTGCATTGGGATTCTCGACTTAGTCACGGCGATCCCAACCTAGGACACCAATGACAAACTGGCAGTCACGGCGATCCCAACCGCAGACACAGACGACGAGCCTTTGTAGCAATAAGTGTATAGTTATAAGCGAGCAGTCACGGCGATCCCAACCGAGGACACCGATGACAAACAGGTAGTCGTGGTGATCCCAACCACAGACACTGATGACGAGCCCTTTGTAGAAATAAGTGTATACTGTAGTTATAAGCGAGCAGTCACGGCGACACCGAGGACAAACGGGCAGTCGCGGTGATCCTAACCACGGACACTGATGACGAGCCCTTTGTAATACTAAATATAGCTATAAGTGTCCAGTCACGGCGATCCCAACCGAGGACACTGATGGCAAACGGGCAGTCACGGCGATCCCAACCGAGGACACCGACGACGAGCCCTTTAGTAGGCATAAGTATAGGTTAAAAAAAGGGAACTATTAAGGAAATAATGGCGACCTCCTATGTATGAAACTTGCTGTTAACTGATTTTCAGCTAAAGTGTACTTTCTGTTGTGTATGGATTGATTGCTGGGTGGATGAAATTGTAATTTAGTACAAATTCACACATTGACACTATTGATGTTCCACCTTGACTCATTCCACAGGTACAGTTGGGTGAAGCAGATGTCCAGGACCATTGATTGTCTCTGCTGCACGCTGCCACCTCTTCTCCTCTGCCCTCGTCGCCTTTATTATTGCATTAATTTGTATTATTATTATTGCTTTCCATGTAGGTACGGTTACACTACAACTGTTACACCTACACCGTGTATCACATACACCACGCTACATAACAATTAGTTGTCAATGTAAGTGTAGCGAACTTTCGCTCAGTTTGACCTGAATACAGGATTTTTCACTGTCGTCTCGGAGTTTTTCCCTCAAGCTTGCTTCTCTTAACGTAAATACGAGGTTTTTACGCTCACTAGGCGACAGTGCTTTTCTCCTGTAACAGGATAGTACACACACCACAGTGTGAATCTTTTGTGACTGAGCTAGGGTGTATATATATATAATGTCAAAATTTCCCAGAGTAAAATTTGATTTTTCAGGGGCATAATGTCACGAATTTTCTACATCCTGAAATTATGTAACGTAAATCGTGACATCGAGTGAGTTTGCGGGAGCAACGAATGATTCTGAAATGCACGAGATTTCGCTCATTCTCTCAACCGTCCACTCGCGTACTTATATATTCACATCAAGTTGTCAAAACTTTCGTCATTCTTTTGCGAGTGATTGTCTTTATGTGCAGACGGTGCATTCCTCTGAGCGATAATTTCTGAATTATCGCTTCCGCCCCCCTGGCCATTAGTCAGCCACACCCTTTTCACACGCTCCTCACGTCGGACACTCAAAACTAGAGTCAGTGTGCTTCTTAGTCATGGAGTGTCTGGTTGTGCCGTACGAAGGCTCGAGTGATCACTTTTCTTATCGATTTCAGGTCTCAGATTGTATTGGCGTGTATTCCTGAGGCTCCCACCAGCTTGTGATGTACTACAGCAGCACGGTCTCGCCTATGCCGATCAGTATTTTCTTTTGTTTTGCCTAGGCTTAAGTTTTTGGGTTATTTAGCTATTTGTCTGAGTGTGTGAGTGAGTGCATTTCCCCATCTGTGATTTGAATTAATTCATGTAACGTAAATTTATTTTCTTGTATTCAA
>JAGKTI010036490.1:0-11061 GCA_018397915.1 Birgus latro
TGACCTGGCAACCCTGCATGCGTGACGCATTCAGTTCCTTATTGTCTTTTGAGAAGTGAAGATGTTGAACCCGTGCCCCTCTATCCCACCAGTTCTGCGCCCATTTCAAAGGGCCCTGTCACCTCTAGCCCTACTAAACCTTGTGTGAGAAGGGGTAAAGGACTAAGTGATTCTGCAGTGGAATGTGAATTGGCAGAATTGTCAATGATAATGATGGACAGTGACTTTGAATTGTCGGGAGGTGAATCGTGTGATGAGCCGGAGGAAATTGTCACAAACTGCTAGTACGAGTGTTTCACTCTCCCAGGTTCCTCCTAGCTCCAAGGGAAAGGAGCCCTTAGTGCAGGAAGGGAAGGAATTTGGGAAGGGAGTGAAGAGGAGGCAGGTTAGCCCTAGTACAATGGCCCCGCGTGACCCAGCCCGCCATGAGTCCAGAGGTGAATCACCCCGCTCTCCCAGCCGAACTTCGCTAATATCGTCGACATCTTCAGCTGAAATTTCTCCTGAGTCATCGTCGTTGGAGTCTCCACCAGTACCTACAGTGAAGGCAGGCCGTAGGGGACGACGTAAATCCCTAACTCGTAGGAGTAAAGTAGCCTCTAGAGTTAGGGCTGCTAGTGCTACTTGGCAACCTAGGGCTAGTTGGAGTGACTTTGGAACGGCCCAGTCTGCCTCACAGCCACCCTTACCCTCCCGCACCTGCACCCGCACCCAGCCTACAACGCCACGAGAGGGAGCCCTGGATGCCTTCATGTGGACGGATGGGTCTGATTTCGCCCCTGAAGAACTCCACTTTGACGAGAGTTCCTCAGGGATGCAGCCTACCTTCACTCTTGACAAGGATACTGAGTGTGTGGACTGCCTTTTGAACTTCCTTGATGACGAAGTCATGCAGCACATATGTGATGAGACCACCAGGTTTGTGCTGCAAGTGGAGTGGTTCAGGTGCAGGGAAAATGCAACCGTGGACCGTGCTTGGGGTGCAGGAACTGTTTGTGTTTTTCACCCTCATGCTTCTATGCTCCATTCAGAGAAGCATGAGTTGGAGGAATACTGGTCCATGGACCCCTTACTACCATCACCCACCTTCAATAAGTACATGGCCAGAGATCGCTTCTGCAACATCATGGGAAACCTGCACCTCGCCGACAACGATGTGCCTTCCCAGACTGACACACTCTGGAAGATCCGGGAGATTCTGAACAGAAGGAAGGATAAATTTATGTCATTCTTCCACCCATTTCAGGTTGTCATAGATGAATCCTTGGTTCTGTTCAGAGGACGTCTGAGGTTCGTACAGTACATTCCACGCAAACATCATCGCTTTGGAATCAAGTTCTTTGTACTGTGGGACTGTAAGACGGGCTACATCCTTGACTTCATCATCTATTCAGCCAGCACTGTCGATCTGGACACAACACACCCCCTTGGCTTCTCAGGCTGTGTAGTGAAAGTGCTGCTTGAAAGGTATTTTAGTGGGAATCATGTGCCGTATACTGACAACTACTATACAGCACCGAAACTTGCCAAATACCTTTTAGAGCATGGCATCGGCTCCTGCGGCACTGTCAAGAGCAACTATGCCCACTTTCCCAAATTCCCCGAGAAGGGAAGTTCCCAGTGAGGAGACGCAAGTCTGAGAAGATGCAGGCAAAACGGTGGCGTGACAAGAGGATCGTGCACATGCTCACCACCGTACACAAAGGGGAAATGAAAGACAGTGGGAAGGTCGACCGTAGGACAGGCGAACCTGTGAAGAATCCTGATGCTGTGATCGACTACAACATCAACATGCGACTGGTGGACAAGTCCGACACGATGATTGGAGAGAGCGACTGCCTCAGGAAGAATACTTGGTGGTACAGGAAAGTGTTTCTGCATCTCCTTGACATGACGATGCTGAACACCTTCATCCTGTACAAGATGAAGGTAAAGCCACCCAAGTCCTTCTCCCTGAGGTTGTTAGCCAGGAGTTGTTTTCAGCAGCTGCTTGAAAGATATGGTAGGGTGACAGCAGCAGCTCCAAGGCGCCATTCTGTGACACTTCCTGACAGACTGGAGCAGAGGGCATACTTAGAATGGCACAGACTGGTACAAATGCCTGCCACAGCGAAGAGGAAGGCTGTGATCCGCAGGTGTCAGGTGTGTGCACATACCACCAGACGCACACCTGAGTACAAACGCACCTCTTGGCAGTGCGCTGAGTGCCAGGTTCCCCTCTGCGTACCCTGCTTCTTTGAATACCACTGCCTGAAACAGTTCTAAAACAGTGCAAAGAGAAATGTAAATAATGTGTAAATAGCAAGTGAAAGCAATGGATGTAAATATGATTGAACAGTGGAATATAGTTTTATAAGTTACTGCAAGTGACAGTGCGTAACACAGTGTAAATAATCAGTAATATAAGAATATGAGTACAAATACTTGGAGTAATGAAAGTGAAAGTGAAAGCTTCGCTCTCTACATAGTTTACTGAACAAGAAAGTGAATGCCAGGAGTGAAAATAAACTACAATTACTGAAGGAAACTTATCGATAAATACTGTAGATATATATAAGTTTAATAATGTACTAGGAATAATAAAGCGTGAGTGTGTTTATGAATAATAAATGACAGAATACGAGTGGCGAACTAGTGCGAGTGAGAGGCCCATACGTGCTCGTAATTTACATTGCTTTCAGGTTTTTTTTTTTAGTATGGATTCCAAACTACTTGGAAATCATTGAATAGTGTTTCTAGTGATAATATCAGGCTGTGATATTCATATTACGGGATATTGGGAAGTGTAAAGTGGAGACTTTGTTACCCAACTTCAGAAGTCTCCACAAGACCTACGGTAGTAGACGAAGGCTCGACAAACATCCCAGGAAAAAGCTGAAGGCATGTGCCATAAGCATATTTAATTATAATATTCTAGGACTAATAACTGATTTTTGGCAAATATTTTTTAAAAAGTCAGTCGGAGCGCCTATATCCCCACAGGACGTACACAGAGCGCCTCTGGCAACCCCGCGATTAAGAGGTTAAGTACACTGACTGACACAATACAGTATAAAGTATTACATGTGGCACTTACAGAATCCCTTATGGTACAATTAAGGCAACACACAATATAGCAGGGCGGCACACTGGAAAAAAGTCTGTGGCATACTGAGAGTCCTGCTTGGGGCTACTTGTACTGGTTAGTCTTTATCCGGCAAGGGTAGTCCTTGGGTGTATTCCCGGCATAATGCTATGGAAGCACTGAACCGTTACACTGACGAGAGTTTGCTGAGAGTCACTGGGGAAGTCACAAGTTGCTGCACTCGTGAATTGAGGCGTGTGGGGACAGGTGGATGTCACACACAGGGGAGGTATACAAGGGTCACCAGGGGGAGGAAGAACTTCACAAGGGACAGGATGCACTGGAGAGTACTCTGGCGGGAGAGGACAGTGGTAATCACAGTTCATTTTGTGTCTGAAGAGTGTATTAGCTATCACCAACCCCCTCCAGGCACAAATGTCCACTAAAGCACTGCCATTCTCATCCACCTCTGCAGGCACACCCCACTCACCCACCACTCCATCCACCTTCACATTCTCTACTCTTCCATTCATATCTCACGTGGTGAAAGTTTTTTGGCCTATCTGATGGAGCCAGGATTCCGTGAACTTGCATGATGAGTGAATGGAAGCGTGGCCCATTGGTTTGGGCAAACTTAGGCTGTCTGGATGTTGCTACTCCTCACCCTAGGGTGGGAAAAGAGGTCTGGATGATGATGATGATGACGATAATGATGTATGCATAGAAGCCAGGAACTGTTCATTCTTTTTTGTGTAACCATTCAACATGCCTGCTTATTCTCCTTTTGGGTGTACGCAGAGGGATCGACAGGACTTTGTAACATTCCGTTGGTAAAACTACTAGGTTAAATAAGGAAATGGTTTCTTAGAAATGGGCTTAAAACTGTGTCACATTGAGTTCTTTTCCACGCATTTTCTTTGATCAGTTATGGTCTAGTGATTGGATACTGATGTTTTTTGACATTTGGTAACCTCCAATAACCTACATTCACTTTAGACACCGATGCTGATACTAAATATTCCAATTTTTGGGGGGAATGTAAAGAATACCGGCAAAGTGTTTCCACGTTGTGGCCGGTCGGCCGATAAGTAGGCTAGGCCTAGGATATACTGCTGTCTCAAACACCTTACCTAACCCACACAGCCTATCCCAAATTGGCTTTTATAACCTAAGCAACCTAGCCTAACCTAACCTAACCTGATCACCTAACCCAGCTTAATGTAACTACCTAACCCACCTAGCCCAGCCTGGCCTAGCTCATCTTAACCAGGCACTACATTAACCCATCTAACTTTACTTACCCCAAGCCAGATTAACCCAGCTCATCCTAACCTAACTTTATCTAACCCAGTGCACCTAATCTAAACTACTTTTGGCCTAAGCTATTTAACCAACTCATCCACTTGATTTAAAAGTTATGTAATGTCTAATAATGACCATT
Source organism: Birgus latro (assembly GCA_018397915.1). Classification (NCBI taxonomy): domain Eukaryota; kingdom Metazoa; phylum Arthropoda; class Malacostraca; order Decapoda; family Coenobitidae; genus Birgus; species Birgus latro. Next base: position 4,506 of record JAGKTI010036490.1, read on the forward strand.
TTCTTCATACTGTAAGAGTTGTTGTATGTCAGCCATATGTGTAATACCAGTGGCGGATTAAGGGGGGGAGGGGGCTGACTGGGCTGCAGCCAGGGGCCCCCAGTATTTGGGGGGCCCCCAATTCCTACAGTTTATCAACAGAAAATCTGATACAAAAGGTCACCTAAGGGGAATGCACGATTGAGGGCCCTCCAGGGGGGCCCCTTCCCAATCCCCCATAACAAACCTTCCCTCAGGTATTCCCCCACGGCTGCATTAACAATATATTTAGGTTTTCATTATATAAAGTAATAAAAATAACAATAGGCCTATATACAACTTAATTGGACCGGTGCATGAAAATAAAATAGTTACCGGTTCAATTACGTTTGGGCTGTGGTTTTCTTTCATGACGTCGTTACTTTATTCAGATATACAGATATTCAGGATAATTTCCCCTTTTTTACTAAGTTATATTATGTTTAGTACATAATAATTACTACAGTATCTGTGAGACCTAGAAGAGAGAATCAGAATATTATTATTTATAAAGTATAATTGTATTCCTACTCAAATGCTCCAGTCTTTGTTGACATAACACTCCGGTACTCGTGTGTAGTAGAGGCAAGCCAAGACCGTCCTAGGCGGCCAAAATAACAACATTTACACGTAAGTTTCTCTATTTGATATTTTCGTTACTTCTTTTATATAATGGAGTACCTCAAGCATTACTGTGAACTCTACTAAAGGCACATGGGCAAGACAGAACAAAGGTGCAGTGCTTCTGCAGGCGGACCTGCCACTTAGCAGCTGTGCAGCAAGTTACTGTACAGAGAAAAGAGGAAATGACTCTGTCACTATTCCTCACTAGGCTGCTATCGATAGGAAGTTCCGGTTTAGGTTTGCTGTTCTATTTACTTAGTTTATTTTACTAAAGATAATTATCGAGTAGGCCTAATGCCTGACGATTTTTCCCATCAATTTTTATTGTGTTCTTCGAGCTAAGAAACACGGAAAGATAAAGTAATTGTAAAAGCATATACCGGTAGTACCTAGTTTGGTGTTGTTAGGTTTATTTTAATAGGCTAAGTAAACCTAATTACCTCCGCCAGTGAAGTTGGAGGGGTTATGTTTTCACCCGTGTTTGTTTGTTTGTATGTTTGTGTGAACAAAATTACTCAAAAACGCGTGGGCCGATTCTTAGGAAATATTGCATATAGACTGGACATGGCCTACTGAGCAAATGATTAGATTTTGGTGAAGATCGGGTCAAAGGTCAAGGTCGTGGATGCGAAAAGGTCATACCCCACAATTTCGTACTTAAAAATACTTAACGGATTTCAATGAAATTTTGCGGCAGGCTTTGATATTGTCCAAGGAAAAGGTGATTTGATTTTTGTGAAGATCGGGTCAAAGGTCAAGGCCACAAATGAAAAGGTTAAAACACATTTTTGGCCATAATTTCCTTTCTGATATTGATAGAGACGTGTGACCAACGAAATTTTGTAGTATTAAGCAAGGCCTTTCGGATGTGTGCTGTCAAATTTGTCAAATGTTTTATTTCTTTGTTTTTGTTTTATTCTTTGTAAGATTTGTTTTCTTTGCATGATTTTGAAGACTGCTTTCCTTCTGAATTAGTACAGTTTTCAGAACTGTTCAAAACTGTCAGTGCCCAAGAATGGAATAAAGCACAGAGCACAAGCCCAGAGTCAAGGATGTTATTGCTTCTGAATGAGAATAAGTGTACTGTACTCAGTGCTTCCCAAATGTCCACATTGCACTGGTATTTATCTTTCTATGGCAACTTCAAACTGCAGTGGAGAACGATCCTTTTCCAAGTTGAAAAGAATACAAATGAAGTTTGAAGTACCATGGGACAGCAGCGACTAAATCAGCTCTCTCTTACGAGTATAGAAAATGATATCATAGAGAAACTGAGCTTCACTGACTTAATGAGTCTGGCTTGAAAAAAGTTTGTAGATGTGCAATATAAGGGCAGCCTAGTATCATATGAAGTGTTCCTTCAAGTTTTTAGGCTTATTATTGTTTTGCAACATTAGAAAGAAATTATTTCCATATAATACATTTGATACATTAGAGTTGATATTATTTTATGCTTTGCATATTGATTTTCTTAATGCCTTATTTGAAAGGGGTTTTACAAATCTGCCCTAATTGTGATATCGGTAAAGATAATTTAGCTTTGACTTAGAGATATAGGTGGTTTCAAACCCAATCACTTGGCTGCTGAATACAATGATTTTCGACTGTCTTGGCTATTCTTTATCAGTGGTATCCCCGGGGGTAAGAACTATACATTTTCTTAAGACAGTGAGGTGACTGGTGTGTTTTTCTGTAATCTAGATCATTAACAAAGAATACCAGTTTCTGTATTTGTAACTTGTATATCAAATAACATTTCAAAGAAATTTTGTGTTGTTTTGAACTCCAGAAAGCAATAAAATGCCATAAATCGCCTTGAGAAACTGAATGTTTTGAGTCAATCCCTCTCCATCACAGATGAAAACCTAAATTATTAAATAGTACTACCATTTGTGATTATAATTGGCCTACATGCCTGATTCATATTTGTCTATAGTCACTACAGTATAATGTGATGTCAAAACAACACGTTGTTAGTGTTTCTTATAAGGAATATTAATGATTACCTGTGGAGCGAACAAATCAAGAACTGTACATTTAATAAGTATAGTGTGGTGCCTGGTGGGTTTTTCAGGGATCTATATCATTGATAAGGAATGTCTTTATATATACCTTGCAGATCAAGTAATATTTCTCCAAATTTGTGTGTGCGGTGAACACCAGAAAGCAATTAAATGTTATAAGTCGCCTTGCTAAACTGCAATGTTTTGAGTCAATCTCCCCCACCCCCCCCGGGCCACTATTGAAATTTAGAAAGTATACGTTCCAAAATATTAACAGAGCACTTAGGAATATATGGAACTTTGGCTGGTTTGCTGGAACCAGACACAAACCCTATCACACACGTTCCTCGAATGCCGCCGACGGTCGGCAGGTGTCTTTTAATGGTTTTCTTGTGAAACATGGATCCTTGTGATCCCAAAGGCAAGGGAGTGGCCTTATCTTTTCAATGAGTGCAATTTCTGCAGTCCTTGTCCATAATATCTGCCCAGATGCCATTGTATACCCAGTGTTGAATGAACTGCAATATCCAGTACTCCTTCACCCAGCGTGAGTGTTGTATCCGTGGTTCCGCGCTCCCCAGTGTAAACAACTGATTTATCATCACCATTATTTCACCCCTGCAGGATGTAAAAGGTTATTTAAGCTTTCATTATTAATAATATATGTAATGGAAACTAATGGCAATCTGGGAGGGAATTATAACTAAAAAAAAAAAGTTTTGTCTCTGATTCCGCGGGCACGGAATGGGTCTGGATGGAAATGAGTTTTGCCGACGGAATCTTCGGCGGCTGCCATGGTTTCATGGGCGGTTACCACGATTTCATCAGCAAACCATAATTTCAGGTACCATGTGATACCCTCGTACTGGTATGCTAAATTACAAATGCATTCAGAACTGATTAATTCTTTACCAAACGGGCACGGCCTTTCCATATTTTTGTATTGAAATGAATGTTTCACGGGTTACTTGATATTATTCCTGGATTACCACAGCTACTGAGGATTTTTATAAACCTACCTCTGAAAGCTGTAAATGAGACTTTAGAAAGTGTAAATATTTCGCCGGCTTCCAGTAACCAGCCATATTTAACATTCATGATGCGCATTTTTATATTTGAAAGCTGGCTGTCAAATGCAAGTGAGGTTAGGTTGAATTAGGGGTAAATTTTTACAAGTTTCCAATACATTTCCCAGGTTGTGCAGTATGTTTTTCTCCACCTGACCTAACCTAACCTAACCTGCTGCAGCAGAATGCTTACCTTTGAGTTCGGTATCATATTATGCATTTATGATGGTAATATCCCTGAACCACATATTGGCAGCTTGTTAAATAATACGGGATTAGGTTAGGTTTGACTGGGTTAGGCTTGGTTAAATAATTAGGTTTCCATTGCTTTGACACGGGATACACTGATGCATCCAGTTGGAGTGATGGTAAACAATGCTGGCAGTTGGAGAGACCGTCTGTAAATATTGCCGCGGGTGACCAGACCGCTTCCTTAACTACCCAAAAATAGGATTATTTTGTCATTTTCCAGTCACTTCATGCAGTCACAATTCATTAGTTAACTACTGTATCTGTGTTGTATAGCTGTGTACCAAAATTACTTTCCTTGAGACCGTGAGTTTGTTTTAATAAAGGTGGAGAGACCGTGAGTTTGTTTTAATAAAGGTGGAATCGCCGCGCCCTTTTGATAAAGAATTACCCTGTATGCTTGTTTGGATCAGGTTTGTTATAATGTTTCATTCCTTTTCAAAGAGCTTTTAAATACTTGTCAATTTTTGCGTGGTGTACAGCAAGCTCGCCCCTAACGTGTGGGTTTCGTTCCAACTGTGGCGCTTTCGCCACGAAACTGAGTAAGTGTGAACTACTCCTTATTTTGCTCCCTAGACCACTTAAATTTGGTGTTTTGCTGTTATCTGTCATTGGTAATCAATATAAAGCACTTTAAGTGGTTAGAAGGTTTATTTAATAACTTACAAATACAGTATTGCACAGCAAAACTTCAACATACAAATACGTAAACACAAGGCAACATTCCGATGGTGAATTGCCTTGACGGCGAATTTTCCCGAAACTGATCGGCATCGGAATGTTTCCTTGTTTTTATGTATTTGTATGGTAAAGTTTTACTGTGCAGTCGTGTATTTGTAAGTTATAACATTAAATAAACCTTCTAACCACTTAAAGTGCAGTATACTGAATACCAAAGACAGATAACAGTGGAACACCACATTTATGGGGTCCAGGGGAATCATCCATGCTTTGACGGGGAAATGTCTGACAGTGAATTGACTTGTCTCGGAACCCACCGAGCATGTGTAATCATATAAATCAGATTAACTGGTTACTAGGCTTTATTTAATGCTTTAACTTTAAGTGCTTTAACCCACCCAGTTCCGACCAGTTTTTTACCCAGCACACACTTAGGATCCAACTATTTTTTTTTTTGCTCAAACCTCCGCTTTTGCTGAGAAACATCGAAAATTCATAGAGAAATCGCCCTCCTGAGCTTATGAATGTTTCTACAGGTGTCAGTCAGCCTTACCTTTCGTTCTCTCTCAGGGTACTTGGTGCAAAGAAAACGAACTATGGGAGGGTTAACTAACTCAGGCCATTTTATATTATGTATTTATTTATTTATTTGGTACATATTTATGTGTAGTACAAGACTATATTGGTTTTCACACAATAATATAGGTGATATAAGCATTGTTCACACCAAAAACACCAGCATATGGCACCTTCCTTTACGACATTACCACCTCATCACTTCTGTTTGTTTCTCCCTTTAGCTTCTTTGTTTCTTTGTCCTGCATCTCGGGAATCACTTTCACCATGAATTTCATCATTGGAGAGAACCTGGGGCAACATGTCATTACTAGCCAGGTTACTGCTAACAGGTGAATTGCCGAGTGTGGGGGGGAGGGGGGTCAGGTGGGGTCAGGCAGTATCCCCAGTGACAGCAGGTACAGGAAGGTCTCCCATATGTGCCTATCAAAAATCACCCGTGAATCTCCAAAAATGTGCAAACAATGGGCCTTGCAATTGATCGACGTAGCTACGATGCACGTCGGTGGGTCTGAGCGTGAAAAAAAAGTGGTCACGTGCATCATACGTCGGTGGGACTGGGCGGGTTAACTTACAAGTACAGTACATAGGAGAACAGTAAATATTTAACTTACAAATATAGTACTATGGAAAAACAGTACAGCAATCTCTAATGAACAAATAAACAAGGTAATATTCCAATGCGTGTCAGGTAATCTTGTTATAAGACTTTATTTCTTGCTTTATTAATACTTATTTAATAGTACTTTATCTTGCACATAAACTTACCAGAACAGTAATGTAAATATTTAACTTTCAAATACAGTACTGTGGAAAACCAGTACGGCGAATCACGTGATCAAAACAAACTGTGCACACTGGGCTGATGTTTGAGGATTTGGGCTGTCAAAGCCTCCCTTTCGTAATGGTTCTTTAATCTTACACTGTCTCATACGTATCCCAGCATTTACCTCGTATAATAACGAGCACGTTTGGCAAGAATGTGTTCTGGGCGAGCTTACTGTAGGAATTATCCAGTTAAACGTATGCTTTACTTGAACCAGTAGGAGACCTTACCAGTTCAGTTCATATCCCTCCAGTTTGTTGTCTGTATTATTATGACTGTTTTCAGGGTGGTAAATTACCTTTTCCTGCTGAAAAAGCTCCCACTGTTTTTATCGTCACGTTACTAAAGCTGTACCTATGATTGTCTTACTCAGCGTACTCAAAGGTGATTTTCGTTTCCCAACTTTTCAGCTGGAGGCTAGGTTAGATTAAATTGAATTATTAGGTACAGTTAAGCTAGGTTAGGTTAGGTTAGATTAGATTAAATTGAATTATTAGGTACAGTTAAGCTAG
>JAGKTI010036491.1:0-11061 GCA_018397915.1 Birgus latro
AGGAAACCATTTACAATGCTGGGTGGTAACCGTATAACCAACCCATACCTGTTCTCTACTTGTCAAGAAGTGGCTTGGTGGAGGGTTAGTGCCCCTCCTCATAAAACAACTAACTCAAAGACAAACGGCCATCCCTTATGGGATTATGGTGTCTGGCTATAGAAAGATAGACAGTTTAGTTTCCAATAATAATTTCCAAACAGGCTCCGTTACCATCATAATAATCAAGTGACAGTTTCATTAGACAAACGATGGACTGCTGGGATGAACATTTTTTGTGATGACAGGTAAGAAAATGAGGTTTGGTAGGAAGTTGAAGGTTGGATTAATGGCAGTGTGGTAAAGGATGAGGTATAAGGTCGGTATGAGATTTGGCAGGAACAGAGGAGGGATAAAACCGATACGAAAAGGGAGATATTGACTTGGTATAGGAGTCTTGATAGGATCCAGGAGGTATAGAGACTAGTCAAATGGTAGTTCAAAATAGCAGGTCTGGTGGGAACTGGGAGGTGCCAAGACTTGCATGACAACAAAGCTGGTATGATGGCAGTATGGCAGGACAACAGGTAACTGATCTGCTATGGGAAGCTTGGTAGGAATGGAGTTGTTATTAAACTTAGATGGCAGTTTTGAATATGAGTGTAGGTAGGAACAGGGAGGTACCAACATTGGTATGATGGCAGTTTGGAATGAAGGAGATAATGATCTGACATATGCAGCTTAGTAATAATGGAGAGGTATTAAGCTTAATTAAATGGCAGTTCTGAAACGAGGTTCGGTTAGAACAGGGAGGTATTGAAACTGGTATGATGGCAGTTTGGTAGCAATAGAGATACTGATCTGGTAGGGGAAGCCTGGTAGGAATGGATACGTATTAAGCCTGGTCAAATGGCAGTAAAAGAGCTGAGGTTTGGTAGAAATATGGAGGCTTTAAAACTGATCAAAATTTAAATTGATCAAAACATACATTTGGTATGTAGGAAGGATGAAGGCTGACTGAAAGGGAAGTGGAGAAGGAAGGGAGCGAGAGGGAAGTGGACTGAGAAGGGAGGGAGCGAGAGAGGGAAGTGGACTGAGAAGGGAGGGAGCGAGAGAGGGAAGTGGACTGAAGGAAAGGAGGGACTATGGTATGTAGGTAGGCAGGAACAGTAAATAGGTAGGTAGGAACAGAAGGTATGTGGGTAGGTAGGGACAGCAGGCAGATAGGGACGCCAGGTAGGTAGGAAGAAATAAAACCACCTGACAGTGACAAATAAATAAACCATCAAAAATACAATTGAGCATAACATTTGGGCAGTGTTTGAACACACACACACAAGGTGGCAGTGATCAGAATTACTGTGCATACACCAACCTACACACATACACACCACATAAATTAATGCATATCACACAAACACATCGGCCTCCACAATACACACACAAACATACAGGCCACATAAGTTAACCAAATTGTGCACACACCAACCTAAAACATACACACACCACCTTACAAAACACACACACACACACACACACACAAAATGCACACATACACCACATAAATTAAGCCATAAATAGACTAATCAGCAACTACACGGGGGGCTGGGATGTAAACAAATTGCGCTGGGGTTGTGCGCGAGTGTATAAACGCCATGATAGGTATGAATGCCACGATAGGCGGTACAAACGGCATAAGAGGAGGTACAAACGCCACGATAGGTACTGGGTAAGTGTTGCTATAGGGGGTTCCAACAGTGCTACAAGTAAGGTTATACAACCAATCCTCATTATAGTCGTGGAAGGGAGCAAAAGTGTCTGAACTTTTTTGAAAACTTAGAAAATACAGGCAGAGAAGTGTTCCATAATTTAACAACTAACACTGTATATGTAAATTGGGAAAACTAGTTTAGTACATACAAACAGGTTATATTCTAAAATATAACAACTTTGTCCATCAATTAAGAGATGGTACTGAGGAGTAAAAATATATTCAGAAATATCACAACAGTCATATATTGCAAAGAAATCTTAAAAAGTCTTAAATATCACAACTGTAAACATGGGGGGAAAAAAGCAGAAAATCAGCAATATAAAAACAATGTAACTTTAATAATAATAAATAAAAAGGGCCCTTATAATGAGGATATTGTGTATAAGGAAATATCATAGTGTAGGTGGAAATATTATACAAGGGATGACAAGTATTTCCATCTCATATACGGCTCTTCTTTCACCACTGGCCAATGCACCTCACACCGCTGTCATAACCAGTAATTTTTTCTGGAGGATGGGCAAACAGGGTAGAGTACAGAGCCTTTCCACACCTGTCCCTCCTGCAATAAATAAATCTTCATGTCTGTTTTTCTGCACAATGGACAAATAAAGGAGAGTACGGAGCCTTTCCACACTTCCTGTCCCTCCTGCAATAAACAAGACTTCTGGTTCATATCTGTTTACCTGCAGGAAGGGCAAACAGAGGAGAGCTCATAGCCTTTCCACACCTCTAGTCTGTCCTGCACTAAAAAAACCTGGCCTGTGCAGTCAGCCTCAAAAGTTCTGCAACATCTGCTTTTCTCTCCATGCACCTAGAGAATTATCACCAGACTCACTTTCAAACCCCGTATCGAGAAAGAGGCAGGACATGCAACAAGACTTCTGATGCTGACTGACCCGTGCAGGAAAGATGAAGAGTGGAAGTACATGATGCTCTGTATCTAGTTCTTCCTGCTGAAAATTAATAAAAAATAATAATAAACAAAAAACACTGCTTTACCACAACACAACAGCACCCAGCACTAACCTAAGTCTTCCAACTTGCATAGGAGGCATTGTTAGCATCTTTTCCTAGGTGATTTATTCTGCACATTACGCAACGGTATTTTCTTATATGTTACTGATGGAAACTTTATCGGGATTAAAACAACAATAGCAATCTACAAGAGAATGTCAAAATTTAATGTACAGAATAAACCACTAATGACGAGGTGTTAAGAAATCCTCCAAGCCACTCAGAACTGCAGCAAAACTGGGGACCACATCAACTGATATCAAACATCACATTCTCAGCAGTTAACTCCTCAAATTCTACAATGCATTTTTGTTTTTTATTCTCACCACCTGCAGATGTTTTTAATCAGCTTGGAGGAGACTTTCGGACTGGAGGGGTACGATACGGCCCGCACTCTCCCCTTCAGTATGAGGGGCTCTTTGTAAGCTGAATAAAAATTGCCTAAGAGTAGTAAGGATTAAATATAAAAATGCATCACTGGATTGGTTTTGGAGGATCCCACGCACTTCTTCCTTACTAGGAATGGGGAGATACGAGAGTGGAGGGGGTGAGGTGGTAGGGTGGAGTGGAGAGATATGTGAGATAGAGTGGAGAGATATATGTGAGAGAGAGAGGGGGGGGTGAGTAGAGGTATAGAATGGAGAGACATGAGAGAGAGGGGTGTGAGTGAAGGGATGGAATGGAGAGACATGAGAGAGAGGGGTGTGATTGAAGAGATAGAATGGAGAGACATGAGAGAGAGGGGTGTGAGTGGAGGGACAGATTTGAGATTTATGAGAGATGGGTGTGTGAGATGGTGGGATGGAGATACATGAGAGAGGGAGAGGGGTGTGAGCTGGATGGAAGGCAGTCAAATAGTAGAGGACAGGGTGGCATGGAAGAGAATTGTCTGTGGCCACCCCTTACAGGATTAAGACGTCTGGCAATAAACAGACAGACAGATAGATAGTGTTATGTGTGGAATCTATGTTGATGCTGATATGCTGTAAAGAACACAAAAGATAATTGAGTGTGATATGGAAAATGAATCTGTGAGGAAGAGGCGCTCGGTACGCCTCCATAACTGCCAAGAATACACGTTCAAAACGTGTGTAGACAAACCATTTCACAGCTGCAGCAGCATCAACCCAATACATGTGTAGGCCATTTCACAGCCTCACTCCAACAACACTGCAATTATCATCATCATCATCATCATGCAGATCTCTGTTCCCTTCAACATACAGCCATTCCTCATTTAACACTACAGATGCATTCCTAATCTACCTGAGTCCTGGCAACGTCCTTTTTTAACATTCCTGCTACCACCACATTATTTTATTTGCTTAGGAACGGCCTCTCATACTGAAGGGGTTTTCTAAGGTTACATCTAACTCCTCCAGTCTCAAAAGTCCATTCTAAGCTGAGGCAATGGCAAGAACATTATGAAAAAGGCATTTCCCAAGCTCAAATGTTAAGAAGGATTACCTCTACAAAAAACTGAGTGTTACAGACTAGACGACTGTGTGAGAGTGAGGTAGGGGGGAAGAAGAGGAGAGGGAGACCAAGGATGAGATGGAGGAATGGAGTGGAGAGATATATGAGAGAGGATGTAAGTTGGAGGAAGGGCAGCCAAACGGTAGAGGTCAGGGTGACGCGGATACAATTTATTTGTGGCTACCCCTTACGGGATTAAGGTGTCTGGCAATACACGGATAGATAACCTACATGGACAGGTAAACTGAAATAAATGTTGCTGCATTACACAGACAGATGGATAGATAGATAGATAGGTGGACAGAGGGACAGACAGATAGAGACAAACTGAAATAAGAGTTACTGTAAGTTGCATCAACCCTGACCACTTAATAATGAACAGTGAAACACCCCATGAAATGTGTTCATATGGTGATGAGTGGCTTTGTACAGATAAACCTATATAACAAATAAAAATATGTGAAACTGTTAAATGAGGAATTAACTGCACACAATCCATTTACAATCAACCATTACCTCACCATGATTGTGGCCTGTACTATTTCAAACTTAATAATATTCAACTGCTACCCAATATTACATCATCAATATCATCAATCCCATTTTTCCCCAGATTACAGTCTCAATATGCTTCCACTGCATCATTCAGCTTCTGCTCTCCCATCCTGCCAACATTCTAGCATTCTGTTATTCCTCGGCACGTCAAAAACCACATCCAGCCAGACACAAGTAGGACTTACAACTTAACATTACCATACCAGAGTGTTTGAGTGCTGGGAGAGATGCAGGACTGGCAACCATGACCACCAATTGGCTGTTCTGACCACCCTGAGTGTCTTAGTTTTGGCTGTAGATGGCTGGATGGCTTTGCATGCGTGTCACTGGCTAGGTGACTGCCATGTGCCTGTTACAGGTGAGATGCAGCTTTCAACAGGCATGACTTGATTTTCTGGTGGCTATAGCATGGGTGCTGATGGCTGCTGTATGATTCTGACTCCTGTAAAATGGGTGCTGATGGCTGCTGTTTGATTCTGACTCCTGTAAAATGGGTGCTGATGGCAGCTGAAACTGGTGGCTGTGGTGTGGCTTGCTGGTTGAAATATGGCTTTTGACAGCTGTTACCTCTCTCCTGATGGCTGTGACATGGGTGCTGATGGCTGCTATATATGATTCTGAAGGCTGCAGAATATGCGCTGATGGCTGCTATGACTGACGGCAGTGGTGTGGCTCTTGCTGGCTGAAATATGGCTTTTGAAGGCTGTAATATGACTTCTGACAGCTGGTCCTTCTCTCCTGACAGCTGTAAATATGGCTGCTGATGCCTACTACATATTTCCACTGCTATGATGTGGCTTGGCAGCTGTAATAAGGCTTTTGACAGCTGCAGATGGCTTGGTTGTTGACAGCTGAGGTGCGGCTTCCAGCAGTTGTGATGTTCTCCCTGGCATAATGTGGTGTGGTATGATGTGGTATAGTGTGTGATGTTGTGGTATGGTATGTAGTATGGTGTGATATGCTATGGTATGCAGTACAGTGAGATGTGCCATGGTACGTGGTGTGAGGTGATGTGCTATGGTGAGTGATGATATGTACTGTGATGCAGTATGGTGTGTGAAATGCTATGCTATGTGGTGTGATGTGATGTGCTATGTGAGGTATGAGGTGTGGTGTGTTACTTTGTCTACTTTCTCACCAACACCCATGCTGAAAGAAAAAACATTATACTCATTACTGTACACCAGAGAGAGAGAGAGAGCAAAACACATAAATATTCCACTGTAACTAAATGAAATGATGCTATCCGGATTTCTTCTTTTATATTAACACTGAGTACAAAAACAGATAATGACTATCAAGGAGAGTGTATGTGAGTGAAGTGGAGGAGGGGAGAGGGAGGGGGAGGCCAAGGATGAGATGAGGGATGGAGTGGAGTGGTATATGAGAGAGGGGGGTGTGAGCTGGGGGTAGGACAGTGAAATGGCAGGGGACAGGGCAACATGGAGGTGATTTGTCTGTGGCCATCCCTTATGAGAGTAAGGAGTCTGGCAATAGATAGATAGTTAGACAAAAACAACAAACAAGAAATTATAAACACATCAGATATAGAACGAACTGATGAGGGAGAGGTGCTTGAACATTTCTTTAGGCTCATACACTCACCAGTTCAGGACATTCCATAGCACCCCTTCCTTAGTGATTTATTTTTGAATGTGGGTGGTTAAAGCCCTTCTGTATACTATCTATGCTGAGTATTGTCATATCAGAAAGACTTATATAACACAGGACAGAAAGGTATTCCGTACTATACAAAATAGACTGCTGAGGAAAAGGTATTATGGACTTCCTTGCTTGGAGAGAATACAAGCCTTAGACAATAATACAAACAGGAAGCTTTCTATCTAGTCTTGTCACCTTAACTTGGCCCAGATTTTGTACTTTTGCAACTTATTTCATGTACCTCAATACTTGCAAAATGCTACAACTCTAGACTACATCATTTCCACAGCACTTCTTCATGACTAGTATCATATTCCAGAGCTAATGTAGTATTACAACTGGGCATTCAAGAGTGACAGATGGTACTTTTAGGCCATGTTAAAGTAAAAATGATGTAGTTCCTCATTTTAAGTAATTTATTTTGCCTATTATTCCTCAATACTGTCTACCATATAATCTATTCTGTAATACAGATATACTTTGCATAAATTATACTGTCCATCACACTTCACTATTGCCTGCTGTGTTATATCTTTCTAATATAAACATTACATAAATAACCTACAAGAGAACATTAACAAATAATAAACATAATTAAACTGCTAAACCACTGTGAAATTCTTATATTTGCTCTATTACTACTTACTACTACTACTAATATTACTACCACTGCTGCTACTACTACTACAACTAACCTGCTCAGTGGTGGAAGTACTGCTGCTGTGACGGCTGTTGTGATCGCTGTGGTAGTGGCGCTGAGGTAACCAGCTGGTGGTGGCTGTGGTGGTGGCGTGGAGTGGAGTAAGTGGTGGAGTGGCGACTATGGTGGTGACTGCTGTGGTGGTGGTGGCTGTGGTGACTGCTGTAGGGCTGCGGTGGTGGAGGTGAACGTCGGCTGTGGTGGTGGTGGTGGCTGTGGTGGTGACTGTGGTGGTGGGAGGAGGAGCGGTTCCGCCAGGCCCAGTTCTTGCCCTTGGGTCGGAACTTGCCGTGGTGGGACGAGGAGTGGTGGTGCGAAGAGTGGTGATGGTGCGGCTGTGGTGGTGGTGGTGGGGGAGACTGGAGTGGCTGTGGCAGTGCCTGTGGTGGCAGCTGTGTCGAGTCCTTGTGGTAAAACTTCTTCTTAAAGTGGTGGTGATAGAGGCCATGGTCGGAAGGTGAGGTGGCAGGGGACACCATACGCGTGGTTTCCAGGTCTGGGGGCAGGTACGGAGGAGTGTCTGAACCCCGTGGGGGGAACAGGGTAGGTGGAGGGGACTCCAGGCAGTGGTCAGGGGAGGGGGTGGGGGGTGGGGAAGAGATGGGCGGAGTGCGCACTGGGGGCCGGGGTGACTGTGGGGTGGGGGGGCGGCCATGGGGTATGGGGCTGGGGGAAAGCCGTGGGGGGGAGTGTGGGGAGTATGGAGGGGGACCAGTGACTCCCTCCCCCCTTCTAACACTCTCATCATCAGGTGGTGGGACCCGGTACCCCTCCAGGGGGGACTCTGAGAGGGGTGGGGGAGGGCGTCGGTCGGGCCTACGCGGGGATCCCAGGGCCTCCTGCCGGGGGGAATTGCCCTCAGTACTCTTGCGTCGCTTGTCAACCTCCGATGCAAACGCCACCAGTTTGTCAAAGCCACTGTTGATCTTGTCCTGCCACTTCTGCAACGGTGAGTCACTCCGCTCCAGCCCTGCACCAGGACACCAAAACAGGTCAGTATAACCATCATCATCATCATCATCATCATAGTCTTTTTTTACCCACCTAAGAATGATATAAGGTAGGGTCGAGGAATGTAGGGAAAGAGAAAATTAGGAATAAGCGAGGACCAGTGAACACCATGCCCTGTGAAATGGGCCACACAAACACACACACTGACCACAACACAACACAGTAATGTCACTTTTTAACATTATGTTTCAGTATCAAACTAAAAAAAAAAAAAAAATATGCATAAAAATGGCCTATTCTATACTTATCAGTCTATCATTCAATTCTCTTCTAGCCCATCAGCAGCACAGGGGCACAGTGCTAGGCTACTCAGTTCAAACAATTAACATATGGGTGACCAGCCTCAATTCTGTGACCATTAAACCCCAACCAGACCTCAGATGGAAACCCTTACAGACTCCATCTAATTGGGATGCCTTGACCAGCTACATGATCTGACATCATTTGGTTATGTGGTTCCCACCCAATGTATCAATGGTTTCCTGGGTTACAGGGAACCATTTGGCTTGTCACTCAGTGCAGTCACCTTAACAGAACATTATATCACGTGAATGGATGGTTGGTGCTTCCCTCTATCACAGTTGGTTTGTCAGATTCTAATTTACAGCAGCAAATGTAAGGAAAAAGTTGAGATGATTCGGAACATACCCCAGACATAAAATGGCAACTATAGCTGTTATACACAAAGTTGGCACAGATATAGATTCATAATTTTGCAGGTTAATTCACATAGCTCAGTGACAAGATAATCTATGGTGGCTCTAAATAGTTTCCAAAGCTCTACTTCATGATTAGCACCAAATTCTAGTGTTACATCTTGCCACTCACGACAAAGAGTGGGAGTTTTTGGCCAAGTTAGGGTTCAGTGGGGACTACGGTACCAGTATATGAGATGTACAAATTCCACAATCTCACTTTTCCACACAACTCCTACTTCATGCTAGGGAGAAGTGGCAAATCAGCTTTAGAGAAAGAAATGCAAATTAATATCAACAATTTCTCTGTAACCTATTAAGAGCTTAAGGCAAAAAAATAGCTGAACAAAAGGCAACATATGAGACCTTCCAGTATGTAAACTACCAGACCACAGCCCCACACTCCATACCATGATATTGTAATGTTTTTACTTTAACTTGACCTCACACTGCCATTCCTCCTGTTTTACTTTAACTTGGCATCAAACTGCCATCCATCCCTCCATCCTGAATGCTGAGTTGTAGCAACAGATTAACACACGAGTTTAATGCAAGCCACAAAGAAGGGCTGTAGAAAGGAAGCAGAGCAGTAGCATTTTTTTCTACCACTGACCTGCATGATACAAACTGCAAAAGAACAAAAATCTGGGCCAAGTTAGAGTGCAAACAATGGAGATATCATGTACTGTTAATACACCTTAACTTGGCAGATATTTTTGTCCTTTTATAGCTTATTTCCTGTTGAATAATGACAGAAAAAAAATATATGGTTCTACATTCTTTCCATAATATTTTTCCATTACTAGCACTATTCTTCTGTTGCAGGTCAGAATTCATATGGCAATTTTACGCCTATAGTTCTTTTACCTTAACTTGGCCAAGATTTTTGTCCTTTTGCAGCTTACTTCACATGGCTCATTGGCAGAAAAAAACAATGCTACAGCTCTACAGAGCCTTTACATAGCACTTCTTCATGACTGGCACCATATTCTAATGTTAATCTGTTCTTAAACTCAGCATTCAATGGAGAGATGACAATTTTTGGCCAAGAGAAAGTAATAGGAGTATACTTGCAGTTAAAATGGGCATTTTATGTGTGTGTGTATATATACAGTAGGCGCGGAAAGTGTTGACGCCATCTTAAAAAAAGAAAACATTCTTGTGGTTAGCAAGGAGAAACAAATAAATTAACACTCACCATTGAATTTAGTATTTACTGGCATTCCCCTTCACCTTTATTATCTTCTTAAGGCGTCTGGGGAGACTGATGGCGTAGTTTTGCAGAACAGACGGACTAAAACTGCTCCATAGCTGCTTGACTGCAGCCTCAAGTTTAGGCAAAAATGATGTGTCCATACTCCGCAGCTGCCGCTTCATGTGCGCCCATAAATTCTCAATGGGATTGATATCTGGGCTGTTTCCGGGCCAATCTCGAATAAAGGGAACCTCACAGTCTGTTAGCCACTGTTTCACTGACTTTGCAACATGTGCAGGGGCAGAATCTTGCATAAATACTCTTGCCTTGGTTTTATCAAAAGAGTCACTTAAAACATAACATAAGAGCTCCAAATAATTGTTCTGGTTCACTTTTCATTTGCAGGTAGAATGACCAACCTACCAACACCATAATATGTAAAGCAGCCCCAAGCCATGAGTGAGGCTGGGTATTTAACAAACTTGGAAGTGTACTTAGGATCCATGGGGTCACTGCCTGGTTTGCGGTACACTCGTGATGAAGGGGTACCAGTGACAGTAAATGTTGACTCATCACTCCAAAGCACAGTTTTCCATTGCTCCTCACTCCAGGTAAGATATTTCTTACAAAAATTTACTCTCTTTTTCTTCTGAAGTGCAGTTAGCAGTGGTTTTTTACGAGCACAAAAACTCCTGTAGCCCAGATCGTCATGCAACAGCTGCTGCACACTTCTGACAGACACATCTGCCAGCAACTGTGGGTTCTTTTCTTTTAAATCCCGTGCTGTTAGCCTTGGATCCTTGCTAACTTGCCTTGAGATCAGCTGACGGGTCCTGAAGGTTGTCTTATGAGGTCTCCCAGGCTTGGGAAGTGGAGTGGGAAGAATGGCCTCCCCACTGTCCTTGAACCGCTTCACCAGTCTCTGCACTGTCCTCAGTCTAACACCTGTTTGATTTGCAATAAATGGGAGTTTGTGGCCAGCTTTGTATAAAGTAAT
>JAGKTI010036493.1:0-11061 GCA_018397915.1 Birgus latro
GGTAGGAAGGGTGTGTGTAGTAGGGGAAGGGATTGGAGGAATGTGTGGTAGGAGGTAGGGGTTGGAGGGGTAGAGGCAGAAGGGGTGGTTAGGATAGGACTAGGGGTGGGAGGTGTGGGTGAGTGAGGTACGAGTTGGTGGGTAGGCTGGTGACTGGGTTGATGTGGAAGTAGGGTAGATGGCTGGGGTGGGGTGGGGTAGGGTAAGGGTGCGTGGGTTGGGACAGAGAGTTAGCGATGTGTCGGTGGGTGTAGGGGTGTATGAGTGTCTGGTGTGGGGATGGGGTGGACAACTACGTGTGAATCAGTATGTAGATAGTTATGTCAGTGGGTACATGCATAGGTATACGTGAGTATGTGAATAGAGGTGTATGTGCGTGAGTATGTGGATAGGTGTATGTGCGTGAGTATGTGAATAGGTGTATGTGCGTGAGTATGTGAATAGGTGTATGTGCGTGAGTATGTGGATAGGTGTATGTGAGTGAGTATGTGAATAGGTGTATGTGCGTGGGTATATGGATAGATGTATGTGTATGTGGATGGATGTATGTGCGTATGTGGATAGGTGTATGTGCGTCAGTATGTGGATAGGTGTGTGTGTGTGAGTATATGGATGGGTGTATGTGCGTAAGTATGTGGATAGGTATGTCTCGGTGTGTGTGTACACAAGTGTCGGTTGGGGAGTATATGATATTACCACTTGGGAGGAATGTGAAGGAGTCACTGGTATGTATGTGAATGTGTGGGTCGGTGCATGAATGTGTCAGTGGATGGGCGAATGTGTAGGTGTGGGGGTTAGTGGGTGCGTCAATAGGTAAAGGTGTGTATGGGTAAGGGTGTAGGTTTAGTTGGGTGAATGTATGGATGAGTATGTATGATGGTGCTAAGGGTGAAGTGTGTGTGTATAATGAACTGAGTGAATTTTTCCATCTGAATGTTAGATTGAAACAAGGATGTGTCATGTCTCCATGGTTGTTCAGTCTATATATGGATAAGGTTATAAAAGAGATACAAGGTAGGGCAGTGGATGTTGGTGCATCCATAATGAGAGAGGGAAGGATTTGCAAACTTCCTATATTATTGTTTGCAGATGATACTGTTTTATAAGTGAAGACGAAGGCGGTCTGCATGGCTTGGTGGATAAGTCTGGGAGTGTGTAAGAAACGGAATCTAAAAGTGAATGTTGGGAGGAGTAATATCATGGTCTTCTAGAGAAATTAAGTCACTAAATGTACAGTGAGGCTGGATGACGAGGAAATGGAAAAAAGTGAGTGTATTTAAGTACTTGGTTAGTGTGAGGAGTAATGATGGGAGTATGGAGGATAAAGTGCTTGAATGGGTACAACTGGGAAGTAGAACAGGGAAGAAAGGATGCTGGTTCTTTCAAAGCAGTCATAAGGAAAAGGGAAGTGACCATGGAAGTTAAAATTTCGCCGCATGACAGTAATGCGATACCAAGTCTAAAGTATTGAAGTGAAGTTTGGATCTTGTTGGAAGGACAGAAGTCAAGAGTGAGAGCACTGGATATGAGGTATTTGTGAGGTGCATGTGCAGTTACATGGAGAGAGAGAGACTGACAAATGAGGAAGGGAAGATGCGTTGTAGTGTGAAAGTAGATGTGATAGAAAGCGTTTGGAGAATTTCAGTGAGGTGGTTTAGCCATGTGGAGAGCATGGCGAGGGAGAACCTAACGAGGAGAGCGTAACTGAGTGAGGTCGAGGGGGCGGAGGGAGGGAGAGGCCAAGGATGAGATGCAGGGATGGAGTGGAGGGGTATATGAGAGAAGGGGGTGTGAGCTGGGAGCAGGACAGTAAAATGGCAGGGCCACGGTTACATAGAGGCGATTTGTTTGTGGCCACCCATTATGCCATTAAGGCGTCTGGAAATAGAGTGACAGGTGCGTGAGTATGTGGGTGTGGATGGGTGGATGTGTGAATGTGAGTTGTTACATGGGTGGGTTGGTGGATGAGTGCTTGGGTAGAGGGACGTGTGTGTGTGGGTAGTTGAACATGTGGGAGTAGGTCAGTATGTGTATGGGTATGTAGGTGGGTAGGTAGGTGTGTAGCTGGTTGTGGGTGGGTGGATGGATATGTAGCTCGCCATGGATGGGATATCAGTGTGTGGGTGTAAGGAAAGTTGGTGTGTAAATATTGGTGTGTAGGGATTAGGGTGTTGTGGAGTGGATGGGTGAGTGACAATGTGTGGTTATCCCTGAGTGTGTGATTGTGTGGGTGTAGGGATTGGTAGGGTGGGTGTGGGTGGGTAGTTGATAGAGTTGATAAGTGTGGATGTGGATGTGAGTGTGGGTGTGGATGTTGGTTGGTAGGTAGGTGAGGGGTTAGGTGTGGGTGGAGTCAGTGACTGTGTGATGGTTGAGAAGAGGATGCATGGGTGTGTGGGGTAGTTGGATGTGGGTGTGAAGTTTGGATGAGGAAGTGGGTGGGTCGGAGGGTGTATGGGTGAGGGAATCGTCAGGGGGTAGGAAGGTGTATGGGTGTCTGTGGGTGGAGTAGGGGTAGAGGCAGAAGGGATGGTTAGGGTAGGACTAGAGGTGGGAGGGATGGGTGAGTGGGGAATGGATTCATGGGTAGACTGGTGGCTGGGGTGGAGTGGAGGTTGGGGTGTGTGGCTGTGGTGGGGGGTAGGTAGGGGGGGTGGCTGTGGTAGGGATACTGGTAGAAGTGTGAGTAGGATAGGGCTTGAGGCAGGAGGGGTTGTGGGGTACAAGTAGGTGGGTGGGTGGGTGGGGTAGGGATGGTTTGGTTGCTGGTGTGGAGGGATGTAGGGGTGAGTGAGTAGGGATGGAGTATAGGCAGATGAGTGAGTGAGTGTGGTAGGGGGTTGGAGGTGAGGGTGAGGTAGGGCAAGGGGTACAGGCAAAAGGGGTGGGGTGAGGTGGAAAGAAGTAGCGGTGTGTGGGGTAAGGAAGGGGTGTTTGGGGTAGAGTATGGGGTGTTGTGAGTAGGGTAGGGGTTTTTGGGGTAGGGTAGTGCTGTGTGGGGGAGGGTATGGGTGTGTGAGGGAAAGTAAAGGTGTGTGGGGTAGGGTCGGGGAGGGTGGGATAGAGTGCGGGTGGGCGTGTTTGGATAGGGGTGGGTTGTGACGGGTAGGGTGAGTGGATCGGGGAGTTGGAGTTAGGGATGGGTCTATGTGTGGTGTGGGTGTAGAGGTAGACAGCTATTTGTGAATATGTGGAGAGTTATGTCAGTGGATATATGCACAGGTATACATGACTGAGTATATGCATAAGTGTGAGTGAATATGTGGATCGGTGTATGAGCGTATGTGGATAGGTGCATGTGCGTGAGTATGAGAATAGCTGTATATACGTATGTGGATAGGTATGTCCGTGTGTATGTGGATGGGTGCATGTGCTTGAGTATGTGGATATGTGTGTCCGTGAGTATGTGGATAGGTGTATGTGCGTATGTGGATAGATGTATGTGCGTGAGTATGTGGATAGGTGTATGTGCCTGAGTATGTGGATAGGTGTATGTGCGTGAGTATGTGGATAGGTATGTCTCGGTGAGTGTGTGCACAGGTGTCGGTTGGAGAGTATATGATATTACCACTTGGGATGAATGTAAAGGTGTCAGTGGTAGGTATGTGAATGTGTGGGTCGGTGCATGAATGTGTCAGTGGATGGGCGAATGTGTAAGTGTGGGGGTCAGTGGGTGCGTGAATAGGTAAAGGTGTGCATGGGTAAGAGTGTAGGTATAGGTGGGTGAATGTTTGGATGAGTATGTCTGCGTGCTAAGGCTGAAGTGCGTGTGTGTAGTTAACTGAGTGAATTTTTCCATCTGAATTTTGGATTGAAACAAGGATGTGTTATGTCCCCATGGTTATTAAGTCTATATACGGATAGGGTTATAAAAGAGAGAGAATACCAGTGGATGTTGGTGCGACCCTAATGAGATAGAGCAGCATTTGGAAATTTCCTATATTGTTTGCAGATGATCCTGTTTTATAAGTGAAGACGAAGGCGGTCTGCATGGCTTGGTGGATAAGTTTGGGAGTGTATATGAAACGGAATCTCAAAGTGAATGTTGAGAGGAGTAATACCATGGTCTTCCAGAGAAATTAAGTCACTAAATGTACAGTGAGGCTGGATGACGATGAAATGGAAAACAGTGAGTGTATTTAAGTACTTGGGTAGTGAAAGGTGTAATGATGGAAGTTTGGAGGATGAAGTGCTTGAATAAGTAGAACAGGGAAGTTACGTTGCTGGTTCTTTGAAAGCAGTGATAAGGAAAAGGGAAGTGACTATGGAAGTAAAAAGGTCGCTGCATGACAGTGACATGATACAAGTCTAACGCATGGAAGTGAAGTTTGGGTCTAGTTGGAAGGACACAAGTCAAGAGTACTTGTGAGGTGCATGTGCAGTTACATGGGGAGACAGACTGACAAATGAGGAAGTGAAGATGCGTTGTGGTGTGAATGTACATGTGATAGAAAGCGTTTCGAGAATTTCAATGAGGTGGTTTTGCCATTTGGAGAAGACGGAGAGCGAGAGACTAAGGATGACAGTGTATGTGAGTGAGGTGGAGGGGAAGAGGGAGGGGGAGGCCAAGTATGAGATGGAGGGATGGAATGCAGAGGCATATAAGAGAGCGGGGTGTGAGCAGGGAAGAGGACAGTAAAATGGCGGGGAACACGGTGACATAGAGGCATTTGTTTGTGGCCACCCCTTATGGGATTAAGGCGTCTGGAAATAAAGTGACAGGTGCGTGGATATGTGGGTGTGGGTGTGTATGAGTGGATGTGTAAATTTGAGTGGTTACATGTGTGGGTTGGTGGATAAGTGTTTGGGTAGGTACGAGTGTGGGTGGGTAGTTGAACATGTGGGAAAGTAAGTCAGTGTGTGTGTGTGTGGGTATGTAGGTGGGTATGAAGGTGGATAGGTAGGTGTGTGTAGCTGGTTGTGGGTGGGTGGATGGAAATGTAGTTCGCCATGAATGGGATGTATCAGTGTGTGAGTGTAAGGAAAGTGGGTGTGTAAATATTGACGGTGTTGGTGTATGTATGTTGGGGTTAGGGTGTTGTGGAGTGGTTAGGTGAGTGACAATGTGTGGCTAGTCGTGGGTGTGTGATTGTAGGGATTGGTAGGGTGAGTGTGGGTGCGTAGTTAAGAGAGTTGATAAGTGTGGATGTGTGTAGATGTGGATGTTGCTTGGAAGGTAGGGGAGTGGTTAGGTGTGGGTGGAGACAGTGTGATGGTTAAGGAGAGGATGCATGGGTGTGTGGGGTAGTTGGAAGTGGGTGTGAAGTGTGGGTGAGGAAGTGAGTGGGTGGGAGGGTGTATGGGTGAGGGTATCGTCGGCAGGTAGAAAGGAGTATGGGTGTCGGTGGGTAGAGTAGGGGTAGAGGCGTAAGGGATGGTTAGTGTAGGACTAGGTGGGAGGGAAGGGTGAGTGAGGTACGGGTTGGTGGGTAGGCTGGTGCCTGAGGTGGGGTGGAGGTAGGGTTGGGTGGCTGGGGTGGAGGTAGGGGTGGGTGGCTGGGGTGGAGGTAGGGGTGGGTGGCTAGGGAGGGGAGGGTGACTGGGATGGGGGGTAGGTAGGAGTGGGTGGCTGGGTGACTATGGTAGGGGTACTAGCAGAAGTGTGGGTAGGGTTGGGCTTGAGGCAGGAGGGGTGGTGATGTACAAGTAGGTGGGTGGGTGGAGCAGGTATGGTTTGGTTGCTGGGGTGAAGGGAGGTAGGGGTGAGTGGGAAGGATGGAGTAGGGAAAGATGTGAGTGAGTGTGGTAGGGGGCTGGAGGTGTGGATGAGGTAGGGGTAGGGGTATAGGCAAAAGGAGTGGGGTAATGGGGTTGGGAAGAGAAGGGTGGGGTCGGGTAGAGGAGTGTGGGGTCGGGTAGGGGACGTTGGAGTCGGGTAGGGTAGGGGACGTTGGAGTCGGGTAGGGTAGGGGACGTTGGAGTGGGATAGGGTAGGGGACGTTGGAGTCGGGTAGGGTAGGGGACGTTGGAGTCGGGTAGGGTAGGGGTGTGTGACGAAGTCTAGGGTGGGTGCATTGGAGTTAGGTATGTTTAGGTGTGTGGTGTGGGTGTAGGGGTGGGTGGGTGTGTTGTGTGGGTGTAGGGGTGGGTGGGTGTGTGGTGTGGGTGTAATGGTAGACAGCTATTTGGGAATCAGTATGTTGATTGGTATGTCAGTGGGTATATACCCAGGTATATAATATTAGTGTGTAGATAGCTGTGTGCGTATGTCGATGGGGGTATGTGCGTGAGTATGTGATGAGGTGCATGTTCGTGAGTATGTGGATGGGTGTATGTGCGTGAGTATGGGGATGGGTGTATGTGCGTGAGTATGGGGATGGGTGTATGTGCGTGAGTATGGGGATGGGTGTATGTGCGTGAGTATGGGGATGGGTGTATGTGCGTGAGTATGTGGATGGGTGTGTGCGTGAGTATGTGGATGGGTGTATGTGCGTGAGTATGTGGATGGGTGTATGTGCGTGAGTATGTGGATGTGAGTATGTGCGTGAGTATGTGGATGGGTGTATGTCCTTCAGTATGTGGATAGGTGTATGTGCGTATGTGGATAGGTGTATGTGCGTATGTGGATAGGCATGTCTCGGTGAGTGTGTGCACAAGTGTCGGTTGGGGAGTATATATTACCTCTTGGGAGGAATGTGAAGGTGTCAGTGGTAGGTATGTGAATATGTGGGTAGGTGCAGGAATGTGTCAGCAGGTGGGTGAATGTGTAGGTGTGGGGGTCAGTGGGTGCGTGAATAGGTAGGTAAACGTGCGCATAGGTAAGGTTGTAGGTGTACGTGGGTTTATGTATGGATGGGTATGTGGACAGATGGGTAGGAATCAAGATGTACGTGAGGTGGGTAGCTGGGTCTGTCTGAGGTGTGTAGGTAGGTCTATATGAGGTGGGTAGGAAGTCTATGTGAGGTGGGTAGATGGGTCCTTGAGGTAGATAAATGGTGTGGGTCTGTGACATGGATGGGTGGGTAAGTGGGTCTGGAGGGGTCGGGAAATATGTGGGTATTTGTGGTGTGGGTCGGTAAGCGGGTGTGCTTATGCAGCAAGTATGGCTGGGGTGGATGGGTAGGTGAATGAGTGGTTAGATGTGGGCGTGGTTGTAGGTGTGAGTGTGGATGCTGGTGGGTAGGTGGGTGTAAGTGGTTAGCCATGGGTCGGGTCAGAGGATGTTTGAATGTAAGGGTGTGGGTAGAGGCAGTGTGGGTTTTCGTTGGTGTATGGATGAGTATGTGGATGTGTATGTGGGTAGAGAAATTGTGTGTGTATGTGTGGGTTGAAGTATGGGTGAGTATGTGGATGTGGGTGTGTGGGAAGAGACTCTGTGGGAGTGGGTTGGAGTTGGAGTCAGCATGTGGATATTGGTGTGTATGTGAGGACGTAGGGATAAGGATGTGGGTGTAGATGGGAGTGGCTATGTAGATGAGTGGTTAATATTAATACTGGGTTTGGATGGTGTAGATCTGTAGGCAGGTGTGGATGCGGTGCTTAGGTTGGTAGTTGTGGATGGGGTAGGTGAGTTAGTATGTGTGGGGGTGGGGTGAGATTGAGTTAGGTGTTCAGGTGGGGTAGCTGAGTGAATGTTTGGCTGTGGTGTAAGTGGGAGTAATGTTTGTGGGATGCATGGATGCATCTCTGTTTGGGTGTAGGTGGATGGGTATGGATTAGCAGATGTGTGGATGCGTGGGACCATGAATGGGTGTGGATGGGTTGAGGTGGCTGGATAAATGGTGTAGGCTAGTGGATATGTGGAGGAGTCGGTGCAGTGGTTGTTGGATGGTAATGTTGATAGGTATATGTCAGTATGTGCATATGTGTTGGTTGAGAGGAATGTGAAGGTGTCAGCTGGTGGAATGTGAAGGTGTCAGCTGGTGGAATGTGAAGGTGTCAGCTGGTGGAATGTGAAAGTGTCGGTTGGAGAGAATGTGAAGGTGGTACTTGAGGGGAATGTGAAATGTCGGTTAGGGGGGAATGTGAATGTGTGGGTGAGGGGAATGTGAATGTGTGGGTGAAGGGAAAGTGACGTGGGTAGGTAGTTGTCCGGTGGGTGAATGTGATGTGAATAGGGGAAAAGAAGTGTGTGGTAATCAAATGGGCATTTTTATTCTTAGTGTAATAGTGGTAGGTGGTGGCAACCATCATTCACTTACTTGATGTAGTGCTGCCTACTTCTTCCTTAGCCTCTATCATTCTTTTTCTGTGCCTGCCCTCCTCTCTTCCTATTTCTCCCATCTTTCCTGTCACTTCTTATTGCTTTTCTTTCCTTTACAGGTGGCTTTACATTGAGTGACAAGCCAAATGGTTTCCTGTAAGCCAAGAAACCATTTACAACGCTGGGTGGTAACCATATAACCAAACTATACGTGCTCCCTACGTGTCAGCAAGTGGGTTGGTGGAGGGTTAGTGCCCCTTCCCGTAAAATAAATAACTCAAAGTCAAATGGCCACCCCTTTGGGGATTATGGTGTCTGGCAATAGATAGATAGATAGAGTAATAGGAAAACAATGTCAGGATATTTACTGACAGAGATAGGGAAATAACAGAGGAATTAGTTGGAGAGGAATAGGGAGGTTTCAGGAAGGGAAGACGTTGTGTAGATCAGATATTCTTTCTTAGGTCTTTTGTGGAGAAGTTTCTAGAGAAGGGAAAGAAGTTATATACGGCTTTCATGGATTTGGAGATAGCATATGACAGGGTGGATAGGAATATCGAAAGAATTAAGAATATATAAAGTAAATGGAAATTTGTTGAAAGCAATTAAGTATATACGATGGTGCTTAGGCTGCAGTGCGTGTGTATAATGAACCGAGTGAATTTTTTTTAAGAATGTTGGACTGAAACAGGGATGTGTATTATCTCTACGGTTGTTCAGTCGACATATGGATGGGGTTATAAGAGAGATACAAAGTAGGGCAGTGGATATTGGAACGACCCTAATGAGAGAGGGCAGCGTTTGGAAACTTCCTATATTGTTGTTTGCCGAGGATACTGGTTTGTTATGTGAAGACGAAGGTGGGGCTTGGTCAATGAGTTTGGGAGTGTGTATGAAACGGAATCTGAAGATGAATGTAGGGAAGAGTAAAGCTATGGTCCTCGAGAGAAATTAAGTCACTAAATGTACAGTGAGGCTGAATGATGAGGAAATTGAAAATGGAAGTGCATTTAATTACTTACATGATGTAATGGGTAAGGATGGAAGCTAAGAGGACGAAGTGCTTGAAAGGGTACAACAGGAAAGTAAAAAGTAAAACAGGAAAGAAAGGTTGCTGGTTCTTTGAAAGCAGTGATAAGGAAAGGGAAGTGACCATGGAAGTAAAAAGGTCGCTGCATGACAGTATATGTGATATCAAGTTTAACGTATGGAAGTGAGGTTTGGATCTTGTTGGAAGGACACAAGTCAAGAGTGAGAGCACTGGAAATTAGGTATTTGTGAGGTGCAAGTGCAGCTACGTGGAGAGACAGATTGACAAATGAGGAAGGCAAGATGCGTTGTGGTGTGAATGTAGATGTGATAGAAAGCGGTTGAACAATATCAATGAGGTGGTTTGGCCATTTGGAAAGGATAGAGAGCGAGAGACTAACGAGGAGAGTGAATATGAGTGAGGTGGAGGGGGAGGAGGGATTGAGTGGAGAGAAATATGAGAGAGGGGGGTGCCAGCTGGGATCAGAACAGTAAAATGGAGGGGGACACGGCGACATAGAGGCGATTTGTTTGTGACCACCCCATATGGGATTGAGGCATTTGGAAATAGAGCGAAAGGTGCGTGAATATGTGGGTGTGGGTGGGTGGGTGATTGCGTGAATGTGGGTGGTTACATGGGTGTGTTTGTGAATGAGTGTTTCGGTAGGTATGTGTGGGTGGGTAGTTGAACATGTGGGAGGTAAGTGGGTATGTGGGTGGATAGGTAGGTGTGGGTAGCTGGTTGTGGATGGGCGGGTGGATATGTAGCCATGGCTGGGATGAGTCAGTGTGAGTGTAAGGAATGTGTGTGTGTAAATATTGATGGTGTTGGTGTATGTGTTTAGGGGTTTGGGTGTAGTGGAGTGAATGGATGAGTGACTGTGTGGCCATGGGGGGGGGAGGTGATTGTGTAGGTGTAGGGATTGGTAGGGTGGGTGTGGGTGGGTAGTTGAAGGAGTTGTTAAGTGTGGAGATGTGGGTGTGGGTGTGGATGTTGGTTGGTAGGTAGATGAGTGGTTAGGTGTGGGTGGAGTCAGTGAGTGCTTAAATGTTGGAGTGAGGATGCATGAGTGTGTGTGGTAGCTGGGTGCGGGTGAGGAAGTGGGAGGGTGTATGGGTGAGGGTATCGACAGTAGGTAGGAAGGTGTATGGGTGTCAGTGGGTGGAGGAGGGGTAGAGGCAGAAGGGAGGGTTAGGGTAGGACTAGGAGTAGGAGGGATGGGTGAGTGAGGTACGGGTTGGTGAGTGAGGTACGGGTTGGTGGGTAGGCTGGTAGTTGGGGTAGGCTGGAGGTAGGGGTGGGTGGCTGGGGTGGGGTAGGGGTACAGGCAGAAGTGTGGGGTGGGGAAGGCTAGAGGCAGGAGGGGTGGTGGGGTACAAGTAGGTGGGTGGGTGGGGTAGGGAAGTTTGGTTGCTGAGGTGGAAGGAGGTAGGGGTGAGTGGATAGGGATGGAGTATAGGCAGATGTGAGTGAGTGTGGTAGGGGGTTGGAGGTGTGCGTGACGTAGGGTGAGGGGAACAAGGAAAAGGAGTGGGGTGAGGTGGAGGGAAGTAGCGGTGTGTGGAGTATGGAAGGGGTTTGTGGAGTGTGGGGTATGGAAGGGGTGTGTGGGGTATGGAAGGGGTGTGTGGGGTATGGAAGGGGTGTGTGGGGTAGGGTAGGGGTCTGTGAGGGAGGGTAGGGGTGTGTGAGGGAGGGTAGGGGTGTGTGAGGGAGGGTAGGGGTGTGTGAGGGAGGGTAGGGGAGGGTGGGGTAGAGTGCGGGTGGGCGTGGATGTATGGGTGGGGGGCATGTAGGGGTGGGTAGGTGGTTGGCTGGGGTAGGGGTACTGGCAGAAGTGTGGGTAGGGTAGGGCTTGAGGCAAGAGGGGTGGTGGGGTACAAGTAGG
>JAGKTI010036494.1:0-11061 GCA_018397915.1 Birgus latro
AGAGAGAGAGAGAGAGAGAGAGAGAGAGAGAGAGAGAGAGAGTTGTGTTGTGTTGCGTCTGTGAGGATGGGGTCGATACGGTCTTAATGTAGCAATTAGCCTTCCGTCAGGTGGACCCCAGGTGAGCTGACCACTTGTGTTGAGGCAGAGGAGGAAGAGAAAGAGAAGGAGGAGGACAAGGAGAAGAATGAAGGAGGGAGAGGATGATGATAATGACGATGATGATAAGATGATGGAGGAGGAGGAGACTTTGAGTTGTAAAATAAAGCTGAGTAAAAGTTTAGTGAAAAAATGCGTACGAAATAGAAAATGGATGAAGAGGAGATTAAGGAGAGGAAGATATGGAGGAGGAGAGAATGGAAAGAACGACGACGACGAGGAGGAGGTAGAGAAAGAGGAGGAGAAAAATATGTAACCTTGGTAGAAATCTGGAAATTACTGTCGGAGGGGACCTGTTTATTAGTGAATAGCCTACGGGAGGGCGGAGGTCCAAATGACAGATGGGGAGAAAGAGGAGGGTGTAATAAAAAAGAGTACGAAGAAGAAGAAGAAAAGTTGGAAGAGGAGGAGGAAGATAAGGGGATGAGGTGAAGAGAACAGATTGGAAGAAAGATATTATTTAGAAGATGAGAAGTGAAAGCGAGAAAGAGAGCATGGTAGAAGCAAAGGAGGTGAAGAAGAGTAGGAATACGAAGGTGGAGATGCTAATGACGAAGAATAAAGTGGAGTTAAAAAATAAAAAAATCAGGTGATCTAAAAATACTTGTTCATTTCCAATTCTAATTTCATTACGTCTTGCTAGTGGAGCTGTATTGTACCCATTCTGTGCTCATTTTATCTTCGGATTTTTTTTTTTTTTTACAAAGAAAGGTGGACTCGTTCTAACTCCATTGTGCCGTCGGAATTAATGTTTTGCCGGCAGTGAAGAACTCATTCAAACTTACTAGTCTGAAGTGAGACTCATTCTACCGTAACTGCGTTGTAGGAATGTTTTGATAGCCTAGGGCGCGGCCACACTTAACATAAACATTGTAGTAATCTGTGTTTGCGATAGTGGTATCATCAAGTCAAGAGACAGTTTCACATCAGCGAAACGATCCACAACAGCGTAACAGTCCGCATAATCCTGTCTGAAATATTATTGGTGAACAGTATTACTGTATACACATCAACACTCTCAGGCTCTTATGACTCACTCAGCTGAAGGAAATCGTCTGTTGGTAGCCGGAAAAAAGTACTGGAGCTGTCTCGATCATGAAATAGTTAATGGTAATAGCACTATCATTGAGACACTTTTGAATAAAATCTGGGATTAGGTAGAATTTAGTAATAGAGATGCCCTGGTGATGAGAGAGCTAACAGCCCCTACCAGCTGCAAATCACATGTCTGGTACCATGATACCTGCTGTATGGCCTTGGTGTGACCGCGCCAGTATGTGAATTCATGTAACTTTATTGCATCTTGGTATAGTCAGTTTGTTTTCACGTGGTGGAACTGGGTCAGTCACAACATGAATGCTGATTCATGGTTGCATGGATGAGCTTTAGCTATGAGGCAGGAATGAGTATCCTTGGTTACTAGTCAGATCAGTCCTCCAGTCTGACTACATTTGGTCGTCAACTGAGAAGAAAGGGATTTAAGGATGTTCATTAAGGTTGACGAAACACGCAGTAGTAAAGGTGAATTTATTGACTTCGCCGCTGTTTAGGATTGGTGTTTTAGTTGTGAAGGATTTAGAATAAACTACATTTGGGTTGCAAGGGTGGTCTCATTCGAAGTTCATAACGTCTTGGAAAGTGCGTCGTGGTAGTGAAGATGAACTCATTCCAACTTCTTACTTTTTATTGTGTTATTTTCTGCTGCCACCCTAGCCAGTGCCACAGTGTTCGCCTCAAGCACGTCTCTTGCACACACCACAACTTCAGTACTCAATCGGGGGGGTTGTGGAGAGCTTAACCTCGTCACAACAAAAGCTTTCTCACAAACTAAAGAAAATTGTCTAGCGGTAAGATTAGCTAGTTTTAACACTTCCACTGCAGTAGCGTCTTTTATGTTTCAAGATGATGATTATTTTTTTTCTGTCTAGATTTTTAAAGCTTAGGAGAGGCTTTTCAGACTAGAGGGTTTCGATATGGTCTTCATTAATATTTTCACTACTCAGGTACTCTCTTAAGCTGAATAATATTGTATGGTAGTAGCAGTAATGAAATATAATTAACGTAATCGTAGTGACAAAGTTAAAACATCTCTGACGCACCCCTCAGCCACAGTCCTTGGTCTGCGAGAGATTGAAGAGGTTAGTCCCTTCACTACAAGGGCACATAAGCAAAAGAATACTGTCTGGAGGTATCAGGGGTAATGTTAAAGACTTCATTACACAGGTGGTGGAGGCACTTTCTAACACCGTGAAGTATATGAAGTCATTTATATTTCTTACTCCTTCAGTCCGAGGAAGTATTTTGTGTTTATTTCTGCTACCTCCAGACGTTTATAATAACCTTCCGAAAGACTAGGCTGTATGAAATGAGGGGGTAAATCTTCATTAAAACTACGAGAGGTTAAAAAAAAATATTAAGAATAGAAAAAAGATTTGTTTGTGAAGTTCAGGTGTGGAAAATTGTTTGGGGATAAAAATAATAATATGAAAAAACGTCATTGTACTGCGTAGGGGAATGGAGACGTCTAGTTCGTTACGTATAGAAAGCCGAGCAGATTTGAGGTCTGGCTGTAAGATGAACTAGGCTAGGCTAGACTTCTAAAAGGGGGAATTTCTCTCCCTCCCCTTAGGAGTTATTTTAAATAACTCTAGAGTCTAGAGCAATTTGCCTCCATTTAACTGTGTTTTTTTACTCGTAACGGCAAGAAATCTAGAAGTGTAATGGAGATTTTTTTTTTTTCTTCAAAGATTTAGGAATATTTTAGATTTTTTTTTTTTTTAGCATGATAATTACTGTATCTGGAGACCAAAATTGTGAGCTGAATCTTAATACAAATTAAAAGCCAAAATGAATTTAACAATAAAATATATCAGATTTATAAATGACAAAGCATAAGAAAAAAGGCCACTTTTTGCCAATTTGGCGTTATCTGCGGATTCCCCCTCTGGAATACCCATATTTCCTCCAAGGGAGAGTTCCCCCCGCCCCTCACTGGGGACCCCAGCACTAGACTATCCAGACGTTCACCAAACCCTCCTGAAGATCAGAATAGTCAATAATGTTCCCCTATACCAGTGACTCATTTGTGACCTTCAACCACCATGGTCTCCCTGTTCACTACAGCCACTACCAGCAGCAGCAGCCTGGACCAGGATTCATAGACAGAGCTGCAGTCATTTCTTGGCTGGAACTAATTATAATGTGTTTTGGCAGAAGGATAAGCAAAGGAACATACAGAATCTTTCGTTGTTTCAATTTCTCCCTAGCAATACAAATCGTAAATAAGGGAGGGAATTGATTGTAAGTGTCTGTGAATCGGGTTCGTGGTTTTGCGTGTTGCCTAGCAGTATCCCAGCCACACTCGGGGACCTTCTCTTTTATTAAGCTACCCCTGCATGTTATATTAGAGACCTTAGACCGTATTCCCTTGAGCTTATGAGACGTCCTGGCACCTCTTACATAAATTATACATGCTATGACAACTCGTACCGTATCTGTATTTCATTTACATATGGGCTTATTTTTTGTGGCCACTTGCAGCTTACTGGCCACTGACATGTAATCGTGGAGTATAATCATAATAACGATTCCATTAGCAAGGGCGTCGAGTAACAGGGCTTGTAATTCCTTGGCCTTCCAAGACAGGTGGATTATTTTGCAATCTGTTTTAATGCTTCCTTCACTATTTCACTGCTGTTGGCACTTTTGGACATTTTCATCAGTGCAGCACGATTTCATTCAGCTGATATGAATTCTGGCACTCAAGGCTTAAAGATTATCTCAGGTTAATCTTTCGCAGCTCTTGATACACGTAGATATTTAGGATAACACTAGATGATTTTGTTCAGTGGAGAAAAATCCTAGCAGTCGTTGTTCTTCCTTTTGTTATTTGTTGTTGTTTGTTGTTCCGGTTGTTGTTGTAGTCCCAGGTCCATCTGAAACATGAACCCAATGGACTTTGTACGCTGAGCTGCCTTTCTCATACCTTCCACTACCTTCCATTCGGGGAACAGGGAGGGAGCTGAGAGGCGTTTGTATAACAGGACAGAGGAGCCGCCTGATTAGCCTATATCGGTGTCGCCACGAGAAGTCATCTCTCTCCAGCACTGGATTACGGTTCCATACCCTTTACATCCTTTGCGACTTATTTTGCTTATTACCCCCTAACTACTTCAGCCTGAGTACTTTTTCCCCCATACTAAAGCATGGTACTTGTATTTAACTTAGCAAAGACATCCTCTCATCGAGTGGGTTGACATTCTCCATCATGTTGCCAAGTATATTTTCAGTACTGTACCGTATCGACTCTTGACGTAGTCCAAACTTACCTCTTGCCAGAACCACAGCACATACTAACCCAAGCCAGTTCTGTATAGTTCTGGTCTGAATTACTCTGCAAAATCTTAGCTGCTGGTATTACTGTGGTCTTTAGTACCAAGCGGAATTTTATTTACAGGTAGCCTTTTACTTTAGTCTTCAGTAGTAGGCAAAATCTGATTCCGGTTTTTACAACCAAACAGAATCATAGGCATGATCCTAGTCTTAAATACTAATCAGAATCGTAATTGTGATTAGTCTTATATACAGAAGAGTCTTAGCTCCTGGTATGATTCTGGTCTTAAAAATTGGACACCATGCAAAATTCTTAACCATGATCTTAGCCTTCAGTGCCACAGCAGATTGCTAACACGATTCTTCTCTTCGCTACGGTACCATCACTGAATCTCGGCTGTCATTCTTGCAGTATCTGCGAGTGTGACCTTTGCATGGGGCGTGGAGTGGGTAATAGGAGATGAGATGGTGACAGTAGAGGGAGGGTGAGAGAACGTGCCTGCAGTTCTTATGGCAAATTATTGAACAGGTGGCTTGGAGCGAGGGAATGGGGTAGTGTGTGTGTGTGTGTGTGTGTGTGTGTGTGTGTGTGTGTGTGTGTTTAAGCTGGGGACTGGTTGCTGGGTAACCAATTAGGATGATAGGTAGGTACTGTGAATAAACAGGTGAACACTGATATAATACAACGTTGTGGGTAGATAAACAGACAGTATAGGCAGATATTAGGAGATGCATAATAGTTAAATAGATTTGATACTGTTCGATAGATACATAGATAGATGGTAGTACTTCGTTAATTTGGAAGGTAGTCCAGGTAGGTATACACTTGGGTTAGTAGGTGGGTAAGTAGGTAGTGGGACTGAAAGGTAACCTACTGTATATATCTAACTTTGGACGATAACTATTTTAATAAGCAAGTAGGTACGTTTGGTTGCTAGGTGAGGAGATAAGTAAAGAAGCATAATTGCCTGAATCTGAGGAAGAGTTAACGTTATAATATGTTACCCTGGCAGCCTAAGACGATAAAACCCTTGTATCGTACTGCACCACACGTCACAAACCGTTCAAGTTCAGATGAGAATAAATGTGAGTCTTGTGAATGATTGAGTGACAGGAGGGAGGGAGTGGCTGCCTGCTTGCATCGTCATTGGACTGGTATGGTTGTAAAAGGTCGAGAGAGAGAGAGAGAGAGAGAGAGAGAGAGAGAGAGAGAGAGNAACTTTGGTGTAACTGTGGTTTTAGTTGCAGTTATTCGATAGTGAGATGATGGTAACCATATTACTAGCAACTTATTTAACTATAATTGTTCTTTGAGATATAAATGAACGGAAACACTGTTACGAGTGGATATGACGATAGTACTTGTCAGTCACCCTTGAGCTCAGGAATATGGCATCAGAGAATTTTGATTAATTGATTTTCAAACGGGAGTACATGAACTTCGTGCGGTATGTTACGTACCAGAGGTAATATAGTTCAAAGTTATTCAGCTTATAATAGTTTTTAACATATCTTTAGTAGAACTCAGGTTATCCTTATTTGGCTAAATTTCTTAAATAAATAGGAAATAAATGTGGTAAGTAGGGTGGTAGTCAGTAAAGCAGTCAGTGATCTCATCATCCATCTGTTCCCGGTTACTTGCTACGCGCATGATATGTTTCACATGTCCCAGACGGACGAGTGTCGATACTGGTAATCAGTCAGACAACGGTACCCATATGCAAGACGTCAAAAGACGACTTTGGAAACAGTATGAAGAGCTGTGAAGCTTGGCTCTCTGTTATCCAGTATGCCTACAGTCCAGGACTGTTTAGCCCATACCATCCTTTCCTTAGAGTAAAAACTGACATTCCCGGCAGAACTGACTTGCCCAACTCGGGTTCATATCTACCGTCACTTAAAAAAGCAGAGGTAGTTAGAAATAAATGATACTATAGTACGATATCCTTAGTGGATGGGGGGGGGCAGTGTAAATAGAAAGATTGAGTTGTACACACTGTCCGGGATAGATTGTAATGTGGTACCAGGTATTACCTGAAAGCAAAATAATCTTTCCTGTTCAGTATTATGATTTTGGTGACCTGATACCAAACAGTTTTAATTTATTGTTACTTTTTTTTTTTATATGCAACTCCATTATCCCTTTGAAAGTACCATATTAGGTATATCTAATTTTGGCCAAGAGAAAACTCTTAAGATGATAGGTAACTGCACCTTGATATATTGATTTCGTGATGTAGCTACTCAGTGTACCTTGGTACTGAAAAGGCCACCAAGGTTATTATTGCGTGTCTGTGCAGGCCAGTTCCAGATTACCATTACACGCTCCAGCTACGCGTAGCACGAATAACAGTGGGAGAGTGACCGCAGAAAAAACTCTGAGGATTATAAAGTATCCTGTAGCCTGACTAACCCAATTGGGGTACTTTGTTCCCTGGCTTAGGCTTTTCTTTTCGTAGCTTCCTTCGTAGCTCTCTTACTTTCACACACTGAGATTTTAATAAGATTTACTAGCATCAGTTTTTGTCGAGACAGTTTGAAAACAGTACGGAATAGTTTCTTAAACAGTTTTCTGTAACCCTTTCAGGACTGGAAGACACGTCGATGATTAATTCAACTGTCTCGCTGTCAACAGTGATTTATTGACTGTTTTGTCCTTAACTCTTCACCGGCTGACGTCTTTGGCTGTATGTTTTACTGTAGTTAATGCAAGTGATTTTCCTTGCACCAGGACAATTTTCTGTCAGCCGAGAATTTTTTAAGATTTATGTCGATTAATGGTTATTAACACTGAAGTTCATTTGTCCAAAATACATTCTGAACGTAGTCACAGATGCAGACATATAAAAAATGTACCTTTAGGCTTTACGTGAGTTAGTCATGTAGATGTGGCTTTCATTAGATACAAATTTGAAGGAAGGTGGTTGTGGTAGAGTTGCCGTGTGCTCTATGTAAGAGCCAGTTGTATGTTGCCAGGGGTGTGTTTGTGGGTGGTGGCTGGGTGGTGGGTGGTGTAGTGTATGCAGAGGGCAGCTCCGATGTCCCTTCTCACGCCACGAGTCACCCTGCCAGTGTCACACGCCCACCTCCCCTGCTGTGCCTGGCGGACACTGCTTCCTCGTGTTGTCACCCCTGCCTCTGGTATCCCATTCACCCAGAGGCGTAGCATGGTCGTTTTCACCAGATTCTACATTGGGAAATAAATAGCCTACATACCGTAGTTGGAAATGGCTTGTATTACTATAGCGTTCACCCTGTCCTCCCCTGGCTTCTTCAGTTTTTATTTATTCCACAGTCTTTCTTTAGAGGAAGTGTTAACACCATCATTCAGAATCTCTCCAAAACTAAGGAAATAACAATGCCGGAATTAATATTTGACGGAATCAGTATAGTGCTTCCCGAATAGATGTTATGTTTTCTGAGTTGGTAATCCGAAAATGTAGGTTATGTAAATGATTTGAGGTAGCCCAGAAGAAAATGTTTGGTAGACCATAAATGAATGTCACTGTCATTATGAAAGATATTAAGTCGCTGAATAATACAGTAACGAAGCAGTTGTGGAGGGAGTTGGTGATTCAGGATGCTTCTTGTGCTGCACTGATATCTCTATACTGTTATATTTTTAGGAACTTTGTGGCGAAAAAAAAAATCAGTGGCTGAAAGCATGCAAAAATCGTCCCTTCCCCCAAAGTCGAACAAAAGAGAGTTAAAAACAAGTTAAGCGTATATCATGCTTTGCTCTTACTAAATGGCTCTATGCCCTTACTCTTTGGCTTTTCTTTTACTCGGTGACCCTATAAAGACTCTTTCTCGGTGTCAGTGTTGTAGGTTAGCGAAGAGTACTCTCCTCTCACCCGTCACAACTGCTTTAACGGGTCAGTTGTTTGGGGGTGAGGGTGTGAAGGCTACCGCAGCGTATCATGTGGCAGAGAGGTGGACTTAAGCTGGGCAGGATGACATTGTTACCTCGTAATCCTCTCACTCCGGGGTGTGGCAGGCTGGGAGCTGGGAGAGGGAGGGAAGGTAAGAGGCGTGGGAGACAGGGGATGAGGGGCGTGGGTGGGAGAGGGGAGGGAGGGGAAGGGATGAGGGACGTGGTTGGGAGAGGGGAGGGAGGGGAAGGGAGGAGAGGCGTGGAAGGGAAGTTGAACTTATGTTATTTTATTTTTAATGCAGAAGAAAAAGAAGAACCAAAGGCTGGGAGTCCGCAAAATGTTTCTTTAAAAATTTTGAATACGAGAAAGCTGAAATCAAGATCCGTTCATTTCGAGATACCAGTACACATTGCGCTTAAAATACTGGGGGACAATAAACAGTGGAAAAAATGAGTAAGAAGGATAGTTGTAGAGGTGACCGTTTTTGCACATGAAAGATGGGGAGTACAGTGCCAGTTAATTCTTGAGTGTGAATATAAGCAAGAAGGGGAGGAGTAGATGTTTGGAGGAAGGAACATACGAGTGTGTTTTGGAAAGGGGAGGCTGGATGGATGGAAAAAGGGATAGGCTATGTGTATGGAAGGGAATGTGCAAGGGATAAGGAGGGCGACAGGTGTATAGGAGAGAGGGGGTTTTGAAGGGAAAGGAAAGGAATAGAAAGGAAATGGGGGTAAGAAACGAGAAGGGAAAGAAAGAAACAGGATAGGAAAGAAAATGTAAGGAAGCGAAGGAAAGGGAAGGTTAGGGAAAGGAACAGACGAGAAGGACAGGAAGCAAATGAGCAGGGAATGAAAAGTGACAAAGGAAGAGAGTTCATGAGTAGATGGGCAACAAAGAGAGAAGGGAAAATTGGACGAGTCGG
Source organism: Birgus latro (assembly GCA_018397915.1). Lineage (NCBI taxonomy): Eukaryota > Metazoa > Arthropoda > Malacostraca > Decapoda > Coenobitidae > Birgus > Birgus latro. Next base: position 9,289 of record JAGKTI010036494.1, read on the forward strand.
CCTTAAATGGAAGAAGGTTGAGTAACTTAGTGTGTTTGTGGATGGGATTAACTTCAGATAAAAAAAAAAATGATATAAAGTGGGGGAAAAAAAAGTAGGATGGAATTTGAGCAAAAGTAAGGTTACAGTAGGTGGTAGATAGGAGGAGAGTGAGTTAGGGTAGGGAGGTTAACAGACACCACACAAGATGAGAGATAGCTTAGTTGGGTTAGGCGGAGTAGTATGTAGTGAGATAGCAAGGAGGGAATGAGGGAAGTGGGTACGGTAGGTTGGAGCAAGGAGTGGCCGAGAGAAGGTTGTTTCCTTGTGCATGCGGAAGGGAAGGAGAAGGTGAAAAGCGATTGTGTTTGGGTGTAAGAAAGACTGGGTGATAGAAAGAGGGGTCGGGATAGATAGATAGATAAAGAGAGAGAAAGAGAGGAGGAAGGGGGATGGGTGAAAGATTGTGTGTAGGTGAGGGAGTGTAGGTTATTGGTGTGTGTGTGGATGAGAAAAGTATAATTAGGTGTGGGTAGGGAAGAGGATGATGATGGTGTGGGAGAGCGTTTGTGTGTGGGTGAGCGAAGGATACGACGGGTAGGTGGGCGAGTTTTTAACACTATCTGTACCACGACGTGTAATACAATATATTTTGCTCTTCCTACCGCCACAGTTATATACTACTTTAAAAACGTCTCAGGTAAGACTTCATTTACCACGACGATTTGTTATAATTAATTAAATTTAAGCTTTTATTTATTACCGGTATTTTATTTTTGCTACTGCCAGATGAGTTGTAGATAGTCTATCGTCTCCATTATGCCCTGTGCACTGATTTTTATGGATTATCGGCATTTCTTGTTTTTCTAGCATCAAACAACTTCCGTTCAGGTTAGAAGACCTCTTATATTAAGCTGTCTTGGAATAATCTGGTTATTTCGTATTCCATTTTGACATCTCTTGTATCCACTTCTTCTTACCGCTCTCTTAACTCTTGCACTACGACGCTACGTTAGAAAATATTGCTTATTCTTGCTGCCTCCAGACGATTTTATTTCCAGTTTAGAAGAGCCACTTGTTAGGGATGGGATTGAAAACTCGTATCCAACCCCTCTAGGTCCAAAAGTTTGTCCATAGGTGAATAAAAATCGTTTGAGAGTAGAATAAAAATTACATAATCCAATTGAAGGGGTTAAGAGAGCGCCATTGTGTTGGAGGGATTAGCTGATGGGAGCTGAAGGCCACCAAATTTGCACTCATTATTTTTTTGGTTATATTTTTAGCCTGCATTTTTGTGTGAGACTTTATTTATGATTTTATTTATCTAACTTGTTTATATTGCTGCTGCTCCTTATCAAAACAGGCACATTATCCCGTGGCCTACCCTGCATACAGACGCGCTTGTAGCCCCCCCCCACACACACACAGACAGGCTACTCCCTCCTCCCCTCCTCACACACACACACATAAACACTAGCGACCAGCCAGACCGAAGATGTGTGTGTGTGTTTTGGAGGAGTGTTGTGGATCAACACACCACCATCTAATCTCTCATTAGTGGTGTTTTAGCAAGTCAATCAGGTGGACAGCAAGCGGGATTTGATAGCGATGAAGGCAGGGATACCACACGACCACGCCCATACCGCCCACTGAGTCTCGCATGGGCTACACTATACTTATTTCACCTTTATTTGGCACAGATTTTCGCCCTGAAGTTTGGTTTTTCTTTATTTACGGGAGACATATCGTACTCAATGAATGCATCTTCCCTAGTATTTTATTTTATTGACGATA
>JAGKTI010036495.1:734-11060 GCA_018397915.1 Birgus latro
TCATTCCACCATCACAAGCTGAAAAGGGCCAAGTCATGTGGTGGTAAGGACTCAGCACCCTCACCATCACACCAAATCCATTCACTGCGCAAGCCCACCGCAGTATGCACCTCCCATTTCATCCTTTTGTAATACTCAAAATTTTTAGCCCTTATGAAATAAAGGGAAATTTGCTGAAGCCGGTCTGATAGATCAGAGACTTAGAGAGTATGCTGCTACTACCCAGCATAATGCAGGGAATTTATTTCACCAAGAAGATTGATGAGGAATTTTTGAATGGTTTTGAGAATCAGAGAAATAGGGTAGCGAGGTCTTATCAAAGAGTGCGTGAGTTATAAGATGTTAGCACACCTTGCGGGCCACTCAGTCTCACGATTGATTCTCCCTAGGGGATGATACAACTCCAACTCAGAGACTTAACCTAATATTTACTAATAATAAACACACAAAGGAAACAACAAATACGAGAACAAAAGAAAACTGATTATTCTGCAGACCATGAATTACTTGGATCTGAAAGATAAATTCCTCTTCGCACCGAGAATATCACTAGGCAGGCTAAGTACAATTAGAATTAATACTTTCTAGAGAATAGTTCTTCACCAGTAAATCAGAATTCGAAAGAAGTAGATAAGCATGAGTATGAAATTTCCCAACTGATTAAAGACTTAGAATGAGATTATCGTACACTAATATGCAGCTGCAGAATCCTCAGAATAATTTTTATCACACACTGATACAGTGTCCTTCACAATTGTATAGATACTCAGACTGACATTATCACACACTAATACTGTATAGTGTCCTTCACATTTGGATAAATACTCAGGATGATATTATCACATACTAATATAGTGTCTTTCACAATTGTTTGAATACTCCGATTGATATTATCGTCCACGCATACAGTAACCTCCTCAACTGAATCAGCACTCAGAATGGCACTGGTTCACTGGATTTCTCACCTCCGGGAACATGAACCTTGATAAATTAAACTAATATTCAATAATAATACTGTCACACGTGACCCCAGAAATCCAGTGGTCTCAAACGGACTCTTCAGGAAGTGGCACTGAGTTATTACCACTACAGAGTATTCTTTCGGACCTGAATTTGCGATTTTACTCGATTATCATACATAAGTTAATACAATATTCAGAAAGGAACTATATAAAAGGAACAACAGTCAAAAGGGGATTAATATTCAATAGTTTCCTAGGGCTAAATATACGCAGACTGAAAATCCTGTCTAAATAAGCACAATATACAAGAGGATAGAATATTCTAGTGGACCAACCGGCGACTGCTCGGATTATGTGAATCAGAAAGGAGGGTGGGGGATTTCAGTGTAAGCGGGCGTTAGGCAGTAGAGTGAGCCGGGCGGCTTCACCACTCGTTTGGCAGACGATATGAAGTGGTAGCGACAATCTGTAATACCAGAAGGGCGACGGGGAGTGACAATGATATTATAGGAGTTGGGGGAGGGGGAGAGGATGTTAACAAGTCAACTTATTGATGTTTGAGAGGATTTACATTATAGAAACAAAGGGGTGGGGGGGGGGAATTTCCAGCACGCGTACACTAACCTGTAATACCAGAAGAGCGAAGGGAGGTGACGCTTCTATGTGCTACTCCCAATCTTATATAGCCTCGGTTGTTCTAATATCGGGAACTGGTTACAACTTCGTCTGATCACTCTGCATCATTAGTGTCTACAATAACTACCAAAGGATACGAAAAATGTGAGTACACTCGACCCACACGGATGGATTGACTGACTATGCTTAAAATTTTGTGACAAGCGTACGGGATCTATAATTAAACTGAAGCCGAAATAAATGAGAATTTGAACAACTTATCCCCATGCTGGTTTTATGACTTGCGACACAAGGCCAATAATGCAAGTTTCGCGATTACAAATGACTATTATCAACAATTAGGACCCAGACAAGCGTCAGTTCGCCACTACATAGTACGAAAGAGGAATATCATTTACACTGACATACAAATTCCTAGATTAGGTACGTAGACAGACACTCGCGATAATTAAGAACTGGTTAGCCTACATGTACAAAGCCAACCACATTTACCTAGTTGCTCGATCCTGTTCTACTATTAATAGTCTCACTCACACTATGAATATTAACAGAGATTAAACCTGAATATGGAATTTAACGGTCAACCACTGCACTGCGTAAACAAAAAATATTTAGGGTTTAAGGTTACACTTACACTAACTTATGCCAACTTACACTATCTTATACTACACTTATACTAACTTATATTACACTTAAATTACCCTTAAAATTATGACATTACATTGGTCCATCTTCTGGGGGGAAAAAAAATTAACATCGAAAGTCAACATTCAATTCATTCATCTACATTTCTTAGAGACGTGTGTGCGGACGGGACAGACTTACCAAATTTGACTGTGAATTTCTTTATGAACTCCAGAATGAGATAGTGATTCCACTGACTATTCCTCCCATAAGTGGCACCTGTCGGTCCACAAGTAGAATTGCATACCCCATGGGGTCACTTCTCTGTCACCAATGAACTCTCAAAATCCAGTGGAAAGATGTGCCCCAACCAGCCTCTTGCCTGGGTGATGACATGGTTGTCTCCCCTGGACTGGCCCGTACTCTCGCTGCTAGGATTGTCCCAGGGGTGCTTCCCATGCACACAACCTACTATCCCATTCAAGCTCCATTCGTTCATTCTTACGTTTCCAGCTCTCCACCTAGTAACTGACGAGCGCCTGTCAGGTCCTGAAGTCACTGTTACACCCTAGACCGTGCTGACTATAAGTTGAGGGAGTTCTGCAGTTTTCCCTCGAATTAAAGCAACATCATATTCCCACTGAACTGGGCTGCGGCCATGACACAAACTCCGATGAACTCTAGATACGAGATTAAACTCCTTGATCTCTTGAACTAACACAGTCAATAGTCAGACAGTCCGACCCGCACACAATTCCCTATCCAACACTTAACTTGATACTGCGATAACCAGCTTCAAAACACTTCAAGATTCTTCAATCAGTCTCCGAGGAGGACGTCTTTCACGTGGCGGTAATTGCTTATCCACTGGGTCAGGTTCAAACGCTTCTTCCAGGGGTTCTAACAGCCACTCTTCATCTCTATAATAGGGTTTCACTTGTCCTGCGGCTCTTAGTATCTGTTTCTCTGTGAACACATTTTTTGCCACATACACACTTCCGTCCATTAACTTCCACTACACGATACGGACCATCCCATTGTACATTAAGTTTTCGACACATACCGGGTATCACTGTTTCCTTCTTAATCCACACAAGGGTTCCAACTCCAACCACTTGGTACTTTCGCCTTCGATTAGCCACGTCCCTATATCGTCTCGACATCTTCCGGTGCGTTTTCCGAATGAGAGCATGGGCGACAGCTGTCTCGTCTTCCTCACCGTCGACGGAGGGTAAAGGCGCACCGACCAGCCTAGGTGGGTGGCGAAAGAAGACTGTGAAATAAGATTGCTGCTCCGTAGATGTATGGACCGCCTGATTCATAGCGATCTAACAAGGCTGGAGCAACTGGGGCCAGCAGAGACGGTGGCCCTGACATAAGGTGGAGAGGATCGACTTCAGGGTCCTATGCATCCTCTCGGTTATTCCATTCCCTTGGGGATGATAAGAGATCGTGTAGTACAGGGTTATCTGGTGACACTAGCAGAACCGTTGAAAGTCTCTGCTGACGAACTCGCCTCCATTGTCCAGGGCTATACTGCGAGGTGTGCCATAGTCTGCCAAATACTGCCCAAGTTTGTCTGTGTTGTGTGTGGACTGTTTTGTTGTAAGGGGGAAGAATCTAACGAATCGGCTATAATGGTCCATTACTGTAAGAACATAGCAATAACCCTGGACTCCAGCAACCATGTCAGTAAGATCTATTCCAGTCCTCTCCAGCAGCGTATTCACTGGGGGTAAGTCCTTCCACTGTTGCTGCAATCCAATGTCCTGTTTGAACCTTTGACAAGTTACACATTTTTTTACATACATACGAGTACATCAACTTTGAGATTTTGCCAGTAATAGAGTTCTTCAGCCTTTTTAATGGTTTTCTTTTGACCTAGATGACCTGTTAACTCATGTGCGTGTTGAAGAGCCCGAACAGCTAAGGTACGAGGAACTATGAGACTATAATGAAGACTACTGTCCGCCTTCTCTCGCACAAAATGTAATATCTCGTCTATCAAGGCAAATTGATCTAGAGTAGTTTTTGGCAGCCTTTTTGCAGGGATTTTACCACCCTCCAGATACCGAGCTAGTTCTCCCCACACAGGTTCTTCTCTCTGGTTGTCTTTCATTTGGTCTCGACCTAACCCTAGCCATGTGGCTTCAGGTGAACGGACTACTACTCGAACTGGGCGTGACAACTGATCTGCGACAAAATTGTTCTTGCCTTTGAGGTATTGAGTGTCATAGTTATATTCCCTCATTTCCAGAATCCATCGGTTCATCCAAGGTGATTTAGTCTTAAGTTTGAATATGCTCGTTAGGGGTTGGTGATCAGTAACTACAGTAAAGCGAGTACCCCATGTGTAATGATGGAAATTCCGGCTTGCGAGGACTACCCCTAGGGCCTCTTTATCTGTTGTTGAATACCTTGCCTCGCAAGGGGTCAGTTTTTTTTAGAAATACCCTATTGGCTTGTTGATACCATCAGTTTGGATTTGGCTAAGGACTCCTCCAACATGAGTGTTACTGGCATCCATAGTGAGGACAAACGGCTGCTCTACCTGAGCTCTGACCAAAACTGGGGCGTTCGTAAAGCAAAACTTGAGATGTTCTAAAGACCTCTGACATTCGTCCGTCCAGTGAAATGTCGTTCGAGATTTAGTCAAATTGGTAAGAGGCGTAGCAATCCGTGCAAACGATGGAACATGTTTCCTGTAAAACCTGCACATACCTAGGAATCGCCTCACTTCCTTCACGGTGGTGGGTGGCTTCATCCTCATGACCTCAACATTCTTCGGATCAGGTTTACTACCCTCGGCCGAGATCTGGTGACCCAGGAAGGTCACTTCTTTATACCCAAATTTGCATTTACTGAAGTTTAATTTCACTCCGTTGTCAGCAAGCAACTCGAAATGTTGTTTCAACCACTTCAAAAGGATATGGAAGCTAGGTGCCAACAGGATCAAATCATCTAAATAATTCTTGACCCAACCCTTCTGTAGAAGAGGCACTAATAATGAGACCATTCGCCGGGAGAAAATTGCGGGGGAACAGTTGAGATCGAATGGAAGGCGTCTAAATCGATGTAGTTCGACCCCTTCACTGAAGGTAGTGAGGTCACGACTCTTCGTCTAACAGAATTTAGAAATACACCTCTTGCATGTCCAGCGTGACATAGTACTGATGTCTGGCTGCATGTTCTACTAGCTCGTCCAGCCGTGGGAGTGGGTAGATGTCTGTCGCGAAATGTTGATTCACATGGCGATAATCGAGACACATTCGTTTACTACCACCCGGCTTGTTTACAAGGACAAAAGGTGACAACCAGGCTGTGGTAGATCTTTTGATAATTTCTCTGTCCTCCATGTCCTTTAATATTTCTGCGATGATCTGCTTCGCTTGTTCGGGATAGTGATACATAGGTCAACGACTGAGCTGAGTGTCTGCGACTTTAATATGAGAGGGAGGACCTCTGATGAGTCCTAATTCACTTTGTCGGGTATAAAGAGAGGGTCATACTCAAGGATCAACAATGCAACAAACCTAGATGCAGAGTGCCTGAAAATTAGACACTTCTTCAAAGCACTGTAGAAGAAACACTAGGCTTCTCCACTCGCCACCATAAAGATTGGTTTGATGAAAATGCCGAGGGGACATATGACTTTCTTGTAATGAAGAATAGAGGACATAAAGACTGGTTTTACGAAATTGTTGAGGGCATATATGACCTTCTTGCAATGAAGAACAGAGCACATAACAACTGGCTAGCTCATCCTAGCTCCTTAACCCTAAAAACTGAATTCAAGAATCTCAGAAATGATACTCAGAGAAAACTCGGTGACAATGAGAACAAACGATGGACTAAGCAACCAAAAGAGCTACAAAGAGTGGCTGATATTAATGACCAATATGGGTTCTAAAAGTCCATAAAAACCATTTATGGGCTAACCAAACACAACATAGTCCCTGTTCAATCGGCAGAAGGAGAGCTCCTGAAAGATAAGCAAGTGATCCTAGAAAGAATGGCACAGTACAATACCTTCTTGAACTGAAGAAACCTGATGAAGCACAATACGCTTGATAACATCCCAAATGCTCCTCAAACACCAGATCTCGATGCCCCATCTACACTTGCCCGAACTATTCAGGCCATACGGTTTCTAAAAATAAAAAAAATCCTGGTCCTGATGGCATATCATCTGAACTAATCAAGGAGGGTGAACAGTTACTCCACCAACGCCTCTATGATCTCATCCTGACTATATAGATGTCTTACTTCTGATACTGTAACCATCCACAAGAAGAAAGGTGACCATTCAATTTACTACAGTAACAGAAGTATCTCCCTCCTTGTGAATGCTAGCAAAGTGCTAGCCAAGATAATGTTATCCAGACTGACAGAACATCAGACTGAGTCGAACACAATGTGGATTTCAGAATGAACATGCTCATAGCATCTGTAACATGATCTTTGTTGTCTGACAGATACAAAGAAATGCCACAAGCAGAACCATGACTTACGTATTGCATTCTTGGATATTGCAAAAGCATTTGACACTGTCAACAGAAAACTTTTATGGAATAATCTGTCAAACTTTGGAGTTCCAAACAAATTTCCTCTCTTCCTGAAGAGCTTGCATGACAACATGAATGCTCATGTGTCCATAGATGGGAGCAAATCCGAACCCTTCAGTTTTGACATGGGAAGGTGTCTTGGCTCTTATATTTGTTATCTGTCTAAATGCAGTCAGCCGTTTAAGTCGCAAATGAACCCTGATGAAATAGAAATCCAGTTCTGTCTAGAGGGTAACTTATTTATTCTCAGACGTCTTCAAGCACAATCAAAGAGTGAAATAGCTTACTTCCTAAAGCTATAATATGCTGACGATTGTGCTGTCATTGCTTATACACCAGAAGGAAGCCCTACAACAGAGTCTTAACCCTAGCAGTCTGTTTGGGGTCTTTTTTGACCCATCACTACTTTATGCTAGCTTATTATATTTATTTTGCATGAAAGAAGCTTTATGCTTCATGACTTTTCCTAAGTCTCTGAGGGTGTTATTTGAAATAAATTTTGTAATAATTATCTTGATAGTTTTGCACATATGAAACAAGTAACATCCAGTCTGTTTAGGTCATTTATGACTCTACAGTCCACTTATGTCGAATCGTGATATAACCTACCAGTAGCTGAAAGATAAATGACATGGTGTCGGGTTTTTTCTGTCGTTGTTTTTTTCGGTTTATTTATATTTCAGGAACACATACAGTTTTTCAGTTGGTTGCTTTCATAACCTAGCCTCATAAGATGAAGAAAATGATTAGTTGTATTCAGACTCTGAAGATGATGAATGTGATCATGTTTCAGTGAACAATGGGCCCAGTAGTGATTCTGATTATTCTGAAAGTGAGGATGATCAAAATGTCCGTGTTTCAGAGAGAAAGAAGTCCAGTCAAGATTCTGACTCTAAAATCTATACATCCAAAAACGGAGCCATAGTGTGGCATGAAAAGAAAGTAGATGCTTCAGTAGGTAGTGGAGGTGCTAGGAATGTCATTGATCAAAAACCTGGTAGTAAACGCTTTGCAACAACAAGAATTACAAATGATGTACATCTGCATTTAACCTTTTGATTATTCCAGACATTTTCAATGTTTTTCTGGAAATGACTAACAAAGAAGCAAATCGAGCACTTGGAACTGGAGATGTCACGAATTTGACTAAATTGAAGGCCTTTTATGGACTGCTTCTCCTAACTGGCCTTTATAAGTCTCGTGTTGAGTCCCTTAGAAGTTTATGGGACGACACTTATGGTCGACCAATATTTTGCACAGTAATGTCTCAAGAAACATCGTTCTTCAAAATTTCAAAGCATGTTCGCTTTGATGACAGAGACTAGAAATCCCAGATGACGTCATGACAAGCTGGCAGCCGATAGAAATATTTAGGATACTTGGGTTGGAAGACCTCCACTCATGTTCAGTGTGTCATGAACTGTCACTGTTGATGAAATGCTTGTTCCATTCAGGGGAAAATGCCCATTCAGACAGTACATACCATCTAAACAATACATATATGGAATAAAGGTATGGGCAGCATGTGATGCAGAAGCAAGTTACCTGTGGAATGCAGAAGTGTACCTTGGTAGAAAAAAAATGTGAAGCAGCAGAACGAGAACAAGGTAAACGTGTGGTGCTACAACTCACAGAGGGCCTGAAAGGAAGAAATATTACCTGTGACAACTTCTTCTGCAGCTTACCCTTCGCCAAGGAACTGAATGCACGTATGCAAACCATTGTTGGTACAGTCCGGAAGAATCGAGAAGAAGTTCCAGCAGAGTCTGTGAATCCCCCAAAACGAACTGTTTATTCAACCCTCGAAGGACACCATAATGACAATGCCCTTATTTCATACTGTCTTAAGAAAGGGAAGACTGTAGTCTTGCTGAGCACGATGCATGATTCTGCCATATACAATGAGAGAGAAATAAGAAACCCAGCATAAATGAATTCAACAATCCAACTCAAGGAGGTGTAGACAACCTTGACAAACTTGTGGCAACTTATCACTCAAAACATCAAACTGTGAGATGGCCAATGGTTTTATTTGACACAGTGGTAGATATCTCAGCATACAGTGTATTTGTACTGTGGATGCAGATTCACTCAAACTGGCTTAAAGGTAAAAACTTCAAACTTCAAACGTAGATTATTTCTGCAAGAACTTGGATTGCCACTGGTTCACCCGCACCTATCGTCACGGCCTGCTTTACCAAGGGCTCCAAATGCTAGGCGAGTCTCTGTAGCTGAAAGACGCATGATGAATGATAGTTCTAAACAATAACACTCAAGACCCACAAAATGGAAACGTTGTTACCTTTACAAAGGTGACAATAAGGTGTCAACAGTGTGCTGCGAATGCCTGAAACACACATTCAAACAACATGGAACAGCAGTATTCAAATGCAATGCTTGCATCTAATTAGGGCCTAAGTCTCAAATTGGAAGGATGGATGGGTGGGTTAGGTGAGGGGTCTGAATGACAGTCTCTTCTACGCAGTAGACCCTGGACGTAGTAAAAAAATACTATGTATGACGATGAACTGTCCATTATTAATTGTGGGTCAAATCTGGCCCGAACAGACTGGATGTTTGTACATTCTGGGCAGATTACAAGGCTTAACACCGTCTCCAGCATATACCATGCAATGTGGCTCCGAAGAAATGTCAATAGGACAGGAATAATATCTCAGAGAAACAACTCTGTAGAGCTTCTTGTATTTCAGATCTTGAAACTAATGCCTCAGACAGAAAACAATGGTGAGCTCTCTGGAGCAAAGAAACCATTCATCTTGAAGAATCTTGGAACCTGGCCAGAAAAGAATGTAGACCCACAACCAAGAAGCAATTCTCCCATCAGTCCCGGACTTGACATGCCGACTGTGTGGCAGGCAATGTATGCAAGTACGGTATCTTGGGTGGGAGAGGGTCCCATCATCTTGGTATAAAAATAATTTCCCTACGTACTTGTTTTTTTAGAATCCCAAAGACCCAGATCAACTATCTGAATAGTATGACCTCTTTTTACAGGCATTCTCTCTACCTTCCCATTATCAAACTGGAATCAGGAAAGACCTTCCATGAAGAAGGGATCAGTGAAGGCTACGTTTGACCTCGTATTTTTTAAAGTCTCTTGGTAACTAAATACCATCCTTTGAATGTAAAGGCAATGAAATGACAAATAAGCCATCGGGGCAAACTGGTTAAACTTATCATGACCGGAATTCCTCTATTACTGTAGTCTGATGCAGCTAATGGAAGATGTTTTTATTCAACTGAGAGTGAGTCATTAGGCTTCGAAAGTGAGCATGGGAAATAGTAAAGTCACTGCATGACGGTACTGTGATACCAACTCTAACGTATGGAAGTAAAGCGTGGACTTTGGTAGAAGGACACAAGTCAAGAGGGAGAACACTGGAAATGAGTTATTCGAGAGGAGCATGTGGAGTTCCATGAAGAGACAGACTGACAAATGAGAGTGAAGGAGCATTACGATGTGGATACGGATGTGATAGAAAGCGTTAGGAGAAATACAGTGAGGTGGTTTGGCCATG
>JAGKTI010036497.1:0-10000 GCA_018397915.1 Birgus latro
AGATAGATATATAGATGGATAGATACATATAGATATAATTTTTTATTACAGTACATCAAAATCTAGGTCTCTCATCTTCCACATTTATTCAATACCGGTATGAAATTATGGTTTGTACAAGAATTTCCTTAACGGATAACATAAATTGCAAATCTTCAATAATTATACGAATTTCCTGCACTAATTCTCCTTTTGCTAATTGTGGGCTTATGCAACTCGCTCTCTGCAATCCCCCTCCTGGCCATGAACTTGTGGGGTAAATTCCTAAATACAACCCCCACCCTCACTCCCAGTAATCCTCCCCTCCACTTCTACAGTATTCCCACTCGCCTCCCCTTCATCCAACTCCCCTTGCCTCCTTGCCAGTTTCTCCCACTTCCTCTCCCATTCCTGCACTCATCTTCATCCCTTCTCCACACCTCCCCTCACTTCCTATCCTTTAACTCTGAATGTCCCTCAATCCCTTTCCTTTCCTTTCCCTCCCCACCTTAATCCTCTTCCATGTCCCCTCTACTACCCTTCCCTCTCCTCCTCTCTGAAGTCTCCGATCACCCCCTATCCCTCCCCCCACATCCCATCCCCCCACTTTCCACTCCCACGAGCCTCCTGATTACTCCCCACTCCACTGAACTATTTAATCCTACTTTAATGTCTTATAAATCGTCCTTCTCGAAGTTTTTATTTCTTATATTTTTTTAAATTACTTTTACTCTGCTGTCCGATTTACTCAACTTTCCTGGATATAGTTTAGTCATTTCCAAATAAATTTCACTTAAGTATTCAATTTCCTCTAACTCCAGCTGATATTTTGAAACTGTCCGCTTTAACTTCTATAATTACCATCCCTCCATCTTAAATGCGGACCTGTAACAAGAGCAAAATAATAATGCTAGAAACAAGAGTTAAATCATTTAAAGGCATCATGGTTAAAAGAAATCGAAGTGACGGGTTAACTATTATATCGGGGGCCCAGAGTAAGTGAAACGTGGGTTGCGATGTCCGTATAATTTCTCGAGAGGCGTATTTACTGTGCTTCCCTCTGAAGCTGTTAGTATTTTTTTCCCCCATAGTGAATATGCGGGAAGATTAAAACAGGTGTGTTCAGCCATGTCAGAGTCATTGGCGGTAGCGAGTAGCTGAAACCAAAGTCAGCAGGGCTTTCTACGGGACAGTAGCGAAGGTACAGAATCCTTTTGTAGTGAAGAGCTCCATAACACCCAGAGAAAGAGACATTGATCACAGTAAGAGTAAGTGAAACGTGGCCCGGTAGGTCAGTAGAATTTCCAACGGGCCAGGTACAGTATAATCTGTTTCAATACAGCCTTCTAAGGTCAGACTTTGTCATGTGAAGTTGATCAAGATGTTGTCAATGACTAGGTTTTGTTATGAGGAAAGTTTGCAGCACCACCATAAATGGTTAATACCTGATCATTCTACGACCCCCGAGAAAACAGTTCCGGACGTGAGAATAGTCCTTTCGGTGCCTAAAAGAATTTCATCCACTTTAACCAAAATTTGGAGATTGGTTGCCAGACACCTCGTGACAATATCAGTGATTTCAGCAAAAAATCAGTTTTTAGGGTAGGACCAAGGTTAATCATGTACATAAATAGGCAAAGAATTCGGGTATTTATTAACAATACATGTCATAGTTGTATCTATCTCCATATTAAAACCAACATTTTCTAAAACACGAATTTAATTTTTCACAAACAAGATATTCAAGTGATGGTTAAAATGTATAAAGACTATATGGGTGGGTGACGGGCTGATTTATTTTTTTCAACTTTGTCCAGATTTTCATCCTTTTCACTTATTTTACATAGCTCAGTGTTAGTAAAACTTAACACTACGGCTCTGCAATCACAACACTTTAATCCTATTCATGTTGGTCTATTGCTGATGATCTCATTCAAGAGTGAGATGACAATTTTAGTCAAAGTTGAGCAGAGAATCCTTTCAGCACAAGTTACATTTAAGCCTTGCTGTTGCCAGACGAATAGTTAAGAGTAAATGAATGCTGGATGTTTTAGAAGTTGCCCATAGTTGTGCGCAATATTATCCACCTCTCCAATCAACTTTCGGTAAACCAGAATTGGTGTAAAACAGCGAAAGTACTGTGCACTGTCTTACTTAGAGTTGGGACGTGACAACCCAGTGTTTCCACGCTTAGTAATAGGTGAGTTTGTGTTAAGTTAAATAGGTTAGGTTAACTGGAGTTAGGTTAAACAGGTTAGTTATTAGTTCTTCGTTAAAGGGTAGATTTTCTTGTCATTCTACCGGGTTATCAATATCAAGCAAGACAGTGCCATGTTACAGCAATTATATTCTTACCGTAATTACTGACAAAGATAAAACTTAATTTATTAACCTAGATCGCATATTAACAATGGGCAACTATTTACAGTGTGTTACAGTATGTGTAACTCCTGCAGCAAAATTAGATCTGATAAAATTCGCCTGGTGGCAACAAGAACAGATTTTAAGTTTCCGGGTTGAAAGTGATGGATATTTAGCCGATTTGAGATTTAACATTAACTCCAAAAATTGAATGACGAATTTATTATACTGATGCAAAACCTATCGATATTAAAATTACAGCACAAGACAGTTAAAGTATTACAGAGAAAGTCTCGACATAAGCAGACAAACCACAGTCACAACGAACCAAATTGTTCTTTGAGAGGGACGTCGAGTAGAGGTAAATGGCTAGATTACGTCCAGTCATTAGATAAGTTTTTTTTTCCGCTGAAAATTATTAGAGTTCTGAGTTTCTAGTTTTCACAGTAAATCGAAAGTTCATATACTGTCTAGATTTCAGACTATAGTAACCTACAGCGTTTGTCGTAGTAGATTCGCATGCAGTACAGGAGGGTCTTCAACGCACAGCACAGGTACCTGGGTCCTATGGAGCACAAGGAACAGTCCAGTAGAAGGCATATACTAGTAGCTGGGGCTCCTGAAGCACAAGAAACAGTCGAGCAGAAGATATACGGGCAGCTGGGGTCTTGTGCACATGAAACAGTCGAGTAGAAGGCATAAACAGGCAGATTTGCACAAGAAACCGTTGAGTAGAAGGCAATCATGCGGGACTTCTCCGCCAACAGGTGGGAAGAAGGTAGATAGGTAGCCAAATCTTCAGCCAACAGACCATCCTCCGTTCTCTATCTTACAGCAGTGTCATTCTGTAATAGATAAAACTGCAGGGAATCTTACAATGATCTTTCCTCGCTTCAGTAACTACTAAATAGCGAGAATGAAATTAAATCATGACAAAGGGCTAAGGCTAAACTTACCTAACCCTACCATTAACCGCCATTTCTATTTTACATTTTCTCAACTAGGGTATTTTTAAATTGCTTAGAAAAATTAAATAACGTAGTTAAAAAAAAACTATGAACCCCATCACCCAACGTCTCTCCAAGCTGACAAGCCTTCATGTAGCGAGAATAAACAATATACATATACCTTAAACATGCTGACTTACGTCTCGCAAAGGACAGTGGAAGTTATGGAGATAAGTCATCAAGATGTAGACCCTATTTGCATCTCAAATATCAACCTTAGCCTAACGAAAATGCAAATTATGTATTTAGCAGCTTAGGTTTGCCGAAGCTAAAAAGACAAACATTCAGTGTATGATTAAAATTATATAGTTTGATTAATGATTTCTTAAGGATTACCTTGTCTGGGTCAGCAGTGTTATGGCAGCAGTAAAATGAGCTGCTTGTACTCCTGTCACAGCACAGTTTCCTTGTAGCCAGACTTCATCTCGAGAGAGTCGCCATGAACAAAATTCACCTTATTCAGAAGCAGTAGGCTCTCCTCTGAACACCCACCACCCACGTTCATATACCGCTCCACATCCTGTCTCCACCTCAGTTTTCTTACCTGAGAAAAAATCATTAAGGAAGTGTGTGTACATGAACGGCAGCACTGGCAAAATAAGGAAATAGGTCTTATTCTAGGTGGCAATATCATACTTCACTGATAAGAGAAGAATCTTCATACATCAAAGGCAGACTGAATACACCTAGTCAAATATTAATACCTTGATAGTAGGCAAAAATCTTCACCTGTTTGTCTCCAGATGTCCACTGACCAGACTTAAAATCTATACAAAGATTTCAGGGCAGTTAAATTGGCCAGATTCATCCGCCCAGTCTTTGTATTTTCCATTCAGTCTTGCCGTGAACATTCCAGATAATGTTAGAAATATTGCTAGAGTTGCTCACCGAAGTATTGTTAGTTACCTACGGAAGAATTAAGAATTACCTGTTAACCACTGCTGACTTTTCCATTATCGCACAACTGGTATTTCAGTACTTAACTATATGTACTGCATTTCCCTTCACCTGTATTTACTAAACCTTTGCATTCATAACTTAGAAATCAAGTTACTCATTAACTTACCAACAACATAGCACCGAATTTCCTGCAGTCACGATATTTGCGGACTCCCTTATTTAATCTTATAACTTTACCTGAGCTCTAACACTCTGACTGCTTGGAAGCTGATTAAGTTCACCTGTATTTTACCTGTATACTTACAGTCAGGGATGATAAATTTTGAACCTTGTGTCAAAGTATACTAAAGTACACTAAAGTATACTTTTCTACCATCTAGTGCTTCTAAATGTACCCTCCATTTTCCTACCATCTACTACTCTCCCTAGTTGCCTCCCTATAGCTAAATAGTTTCCTGCATAAGGCTTTCTCCCTACACCATCCTTACTAATACCTACAGTTGCCTCAAAAGTTTCAACCTTATTTTACTTAAGTCCCCTAGCTGAATTTTCTATAATTTGCTTTGTTCCCTATCACAGCCTAAGTATCCATTCTACCGGATGTTGGATGGGAGGAGAAATACAGGTTAGACTTTTTTCTATAATGTTTCAGGCAACACCGAATCCATCTTCAGTCTTCAGTGATGCTGCAGAGACCCTTATACCCCCAGAAATTACATCTCTCCTCCCCACCCTTCCTCGTGCAGCAGTTCGATTGGTTACCTCTAGGAAAACTGTCGTCCTACCCCACCTCTGATATGCGCAATTAATGCTCTCCTATATAATGAAGAAGAAGCAACTACCCATAGGGTAGGATTTTTCAGCCTGAGTTGCTTCCATTATCTCATTTGTTTACCCAGACCTTTCTCACTGATTGCAGCTTCTCACTTGGACAAACGATTGTGTTGTTCTAAGTGCATTACAAGGGAATTAGATACTCGATGCCGCACACTTTGTTCTACCTTTTTGTCCATTCCTGGTCCTGCATCCCCCATGTAAACTCTAAGAAAGTTCCACGTTATACACTCGCTCACCACTTCGAAATTAGAGTCAAGCGGTAGCGAGCAGTAGACAGCATTTATCTGGTAACTGTGCGAGGAGTGGGGCTGGAAGGGGGAAGGGGTAGGAACCCTCAGCTCCTCCAACCACCCACTTCCCCCACCCTTCCTCTTCCCATAACCTTCCCCCTCGCACAGTGTTACCAGCCAGTTCAGAGTGTCTGGCTACTGCTTCACTGTGGTCGCCTCACGCTTAAAGGTTCGAAGTGGCAGGGATGTTTATAAGGTGGAACTATCCTCGAGTACGTTCTAGACTATCCACTCACGATATGCTGTACATTACACCTATTTTTTACTTCCTTTCACTTTTGTTTTGGCTTATGTTCTACGTCCTGAGTATGATACGATCCAAATGCCTGCTTTCTCTAAGATCTTACTGATAACCGAAGCTTTGAGATTGGGTCATATATGCCTACAATTGACAGTTTGATCATTGGCTTTTTTTTTTTTTAACAAGACTACCGGATAACATACCATAATAGCTATTATGTATTTAATCTCATCTTTCATGAACTAATTACTTCTAATATACGCCCCTCGCAAAAATCCTTTAACTCCCAAACTTGGACCTTTTGTTGTGTGCTAGATATAGTGGATAGTCATCCTGGACGGTGTATGTTACGCAGTATAGCTCCCTCGTCTGTTCTCAGGGTTACAGAATCCAAGAATTGTAGTTTTCTTTCACTTCTACTGTGAAGTCATCATTCACGCTAATATTCGTGTTATTGAGAGTCATGGTGTCCTTTGGCACTAACTTCGTCCACATATCTGTACCAAGTTGCACCCCTGTCTTGGATTTTCCTGCAGTAGTCAGCCTGCAATATTTCCATGTATAGTCAAGCCATGACAACAATGAGGCGAACACATGGCTAGACAGTAGTGTTTGCTACGTTACTATCCACTGAAAGTAAATATTCCGAATGAAAGTGATTACTTCGATGTAGTCAGATCAACGTAATGGCAGCTCTTCATCTTTGGCGCCCACTGTTCTTCCTTGCCGGCAGTAGGACCAACAGTGGACGTCATCTAAGATGAGGAGCTGCCAATACGATGGTCAAACTACAACGAACTATCACCAAAGTCGGAACATTTTACTTTCAGTGGAGAGGAATACAGGCAACAATTGTCTAGCCCTGAGCTGTACTTTATGCCCTTGATGGCTTGCCAATACATGGGGGACTGATTACTGCAGAAGAAACATAGGCAAGGGTGTAACTTTGTACAAATATGGACACTGTCAGTAACAGTGCCTTAGGACAAATATTTTGACTTCTGCATAGGGGAGAGAGAAAAAAAATATATGTGGAGAACAGACGACGGAGCTAAATACTGTGTACTGTAAATCCAATTAAAGATTACTATGTGCTGTCTCAACAAACCGAAAGGACCAAATTTGGAGTTTACACAATTTTTTCTAAGGGCGTATAGAATCTGCGGTAACGAGTTCATGGAGAAAAATTAAATTCATAAAAGAAGCCTTTATGAGACTATGCTATCCGGTAAGCATGTTAAATCAAACGGAAGGCAGTTGGTATATATATAAAAAAAAAATCAATGTTCAATCAAACTACAACAATACAAGGTAAATGTCTGTCCCCTACTTAAAGCCTCGGTTATCTGCTTAATGAAAGCAGGCCGTTGGATCGTAGCATCCTTAGAATGTAAAAAATAGTCAACAGTGAAAAGAAGTGAAAATGAGTAAAAAACAGCATACTGTACAGTGGATGCCCGAAAATGTACATGGGGGAAACTACGAGGAATGGATGCAAAGCTTGAACAAAGCAGATGTAGGACCTAACAGTATCGAATTCCCTGTTTTGCAAGATATCAGCACAATCATTTGTCCAGGAAGAAGCTAGCCATTGAGAAGTCTAAGTTAAACATGTTGGAAGCATCTCAGGTTTGTGTACAAAATGTAAACACGTTTTTTCCAGCCTATGTAGGTATACAGCACGTGGCGCAATTAGAGGTGGGGCAGGACTACGTAATTTTCCTAGCACTAGCCAATCACTGTGCGACACGAGAAATGGAATTTCCAGGGGTATAATATCTGCTGTATCACATACTCAAGATGCGTTTTGTGTAGCCAGAAACTTGGGAAAAATAATTCAAGCTCTAATCGTGTCTCCCACCAAGCATTTCCACAGCCTAAGTAAGTATATTTCCCAGCAGAGCCTAAGTAGCTATCCCATTACAAAATCTTACACCCTAATTTCTATGCCTGTCGTACCTTATTCCTTCTGCCCCTTAAATTAATTACTAGTATTTAACCTCTAATAAAACCTAGCCTACTCCCACACTCTAACCAACAGTATTGCAAAACAACCAACCAAACCCTTAAAGCAGACAGGAGCTTAAGCACTGAAAGTTATGCAAAATTAAAAGTGCAAATGAAAATGGACACCGAAAGTTGGAGTATACTTATCAGCTGGTATGGGCGCAGTGTGTAGACACCAGTGCCCGTCGCCTCACCTGCGAAATATAAATTGTTAAGTGAAAATTTAACCTTATCTTTCTACTCGACTCCTGTCAACAAAAAATACAAGCTACCCATTGACAAGTAGCGCTAAACATGCAGTGGGAAGAGAAGCTTTAAGATTAACATCACTACAGATGCATGACCCGAAAGATTCTAGCTTATTAGATTTCTGCCCGTCCTCCTTCCTCCCTCTCCCCCCCCCCCTCAAAAAAAGTAGGCTATTCCAAGGAAGAAACACTTTCTTAAGCACATAGTTCATTTGATAAGGAGAGTACCTAAACATGAAATACTGCAAAGACAGTCATGCCCCGAGATCCTTTAATTTGTCAAAGCCAGTGGGTAATGTTTAAGTGCATGAAGTCAAAATTATCACAGCTTGCTCTAACAAAGCAAAAATCACAATCACAGACCTCAATTCTTAGTCAAAGTTAGATCGAGGGACTGACTAGCAATGAAGAAGCCCAGAAAATTCTCTTCAGTTTTCAAACACGATTTAGAGTGAGGGAGTGGCTCTGTTCCACCAAGTAAAGAATCACTTGTCTATAAAGGTTGTAACTGCTTCATTTTAAACATTAACCCATAGCTTTTATATCTTGTGACAGCAGTGCCGTCTATCCTTCCCTGTATCTAGTATCCTTGCAGTTTTAAGGTTATTGCATTATTTCTGCATACAAGTTTTCCTTTGCCAGTGTTCCCAGTAAATCAATGAGCAACTACCACTCGGCAGTTTGTAATTAGTTAACCCATGCACTATAGAAGGCAACATTCTTAATACGACTAACACTATTTTCTCCATATGTCCACTGCCCAGTTTAGTCCTAGGGCAGTAGAGTCTGTCAAGCTCACTTGTCCATCTTTGTATTTTTAAGTACATTACCAGAATAATGGAAATAAAGTACTGCAGCCGTATAAACTTAGTCACCTCCACCTTAATTCGTTATCAAAACCCTCCTCACTTTCAGTGCTTAAAATCCAAAGCCAAAATACTGAACTAACTCTACAGTGTTTCACAGCTAAACAGGTTGACCTTCTGCAACCTAGCTCGCCATTTATCTTACGCAGAAATTAGAAAAATTCCCAACAAACTAGCAATAAGAAAGATCTCACCGTAAGACCTTAACTTTAAAAAAAAAAAATGAAAAAAAAATAACTAAGAAATCGACTTACCATAAAATGAAGGAACTCTCCCTGCAACGGACAGCGTTTCTCTGGCGCCTGGCTTGCGCGAACCTGCCTTGTAGGCTCCCCAAACCAGCTTACTGAATCACAAAACAGTGAGCTTTAGCTATTTTGAGCAACAGTTTGGCGAGTTCATGGGGCATGGGTCCGTATTAGAGTCAGTACTAATTACCCTGTGCTTTCCATTATATTGTACCAGTTGGATAACGCTAACGACACTGTATAAACAAAATAGATGGGAGATGTAACCAAATTTTAATGTGTCTGGCTCTGAACAGCCATCTTTGAATACAGATCCGAAACACCACTCACGGACCCTTTCTCTCGACGCATCAAAAATTTAGTGTTAAAAATTCATATCAGAGCGATGGCAGGTGAAGGTCACCAAATCCCCCTCCTGAAAATATATAGACCTATACTTTTGATCAGCCTTAATAACATGTGATTTAGAGAGGGATAAATCTGTTTTAATTTAAACTAGAAATGCACGATTAATGTCGACCCCAACGCCATCTGTTGAGCTGACTCTTTACTGAAGGTGCACCGTCGCTTGCGGGGAGAACTCACACAAAGGTGTTACGTTGATTCTATTGTTCCATTTGTAATTACTGTAGTTTTTTTCTTCTCATATGCCGTATACCTTTCTGCCAACATTCAGAAACTCAAATTCGGAACTGAAGGGTTAGATATATTGATCACTAACCTCTGCACTACAAGAGAGGTTGTTCCCTATAGTCTGAGGTTCTGGCGGTAGGAGTAAGTACTGATCTTTCTCATATACATTTTTTTTAATATATTACTATCTGACGGAAATAATTCATTTTATTCTTCCTTCCTAAAAGCAAAATTTTTGTCCAATCCCCCCCTCCCCCCTTTTTTGGGGGGATGCTTCGTAGAGACTTATCGAGCGGCAGGGGATTAATATGGGGTTCAACAGTCCCTTTACCACATAAGAAAGGTTCAGAGCTGAAGAAAATTGTCTGGAGGAAGCAATAATA
>JAGKTI010036498.1:0-11059 GCA_018397915.1 Birgus latro
TTTTTTTTACTGCAGCCTTTTTTTACCTTTTGGAAATTAGTTTCCATAGACGAAACATTCACGATTATAGAGATGTAAAGGAATGCTATGTCGTACAAATAACTGCACAGATACAGGTATTAATACATTCTTGGGGCGTGGCTTCCAGATATATGCATATTGGATAGCTTTTTTTTTTTTTTTTTAACAAAACAGAGGAAGGAAAAAAAATGAATTAAAAAAAAATCCATACACCAGATTACTGGTGTCCTCCATTCATGAAATATCTGTAACAGTTGGACTTGAACAGCTGTAGGTTGAAGTTTGGAGGGAAACAACTCTGGGGAAGCGAGTTCCAGAGAGACGCAGTTCGGGGAATGAAAGAATTCTGATAGGCGGAAATTCTGCAATATGGCTGTGTGACATTCCAGTCATGGGCGCTGCCAGATGCCCGTGTAGCACGAGGGAAGGCATGAAGAGGTGGCACAATAGACGCAACTTCGTCTGAGCATTTGCCATAGAAATATCTGTAAAATGATGCAAGGGAGGCAACATTCCTCCTTACTCTTAGGGGAGGTAAATTGTTTGTAATAGCAGCTTTCTTCTGAATTTTGTCTAGTTGTTTTAATGCAACCTCTCTACATCCATTCCACAAGGGTGAGCAATATTCAAGCTGAGAGCGCACATGACTTGTAAATTAAAGCTATCTGCTCGCCAGTGAAGAAGTTACAGACTCTGTATAATAATCCAAGTTTCTTTGAGGCGGTTTTAGCAAGTGATCTGACATGAGAGGTCCAGCTGAGGGCACTGTTAAGTGAGATGCCGAGAATTTCAATACTTTTGGCGATGGGAATATTAGTAGCATTAAAGGTTATATATGAATCAGGCAATATCTGTCAATTAGTAAATTATATACATTTGGTTTTGTCCCCATTCACTGATCATAGATAAGTCTTGATTTATGGAGATGGCTGTGCTGAGTTGAGAATTGGAGATATCAGACTTTGTAAATGGGTGTCTGAGTGTGAAAGAACTGTGAAGTGTTGAGTCATCTGCATATGAATGGATGGGATTGTGGGTGACAGATAAAAGATCATTAATATGAACCAGGAACAGGGTTGGTGCTAGAACTGATCCCTGTGGCACGCCGGTGTTAATTGGGTGGGAATTGGAATATACATCATCAACTTTTACTCTTATTTTTCTGTCGCTGAGATGAGGCAAGCAGGGGAACAAAAGATATTAGTCCATAGCAAGGGAGTTTGGACAGCAGGGAATGATGCAATACTCTGTCGAAAGCCTTAGAAATATCAAAGGCTACTACGTGAGTTTCTCCATATAGGTAGATTGATTGATGGATGGTATGAGTCAGGAAATTAAGTAGGTCAATGGTGGATCTTTCGTGTCGAAAACCATATTGTTTATCGCTAATTAAGTTGTTGGATTCAAGGTGTTTAACTATGTGCTTATTGATTAGAATTTCAAATACATTACCAAGAGAAGAGGTAACAGCTATTGGTCTGTAATCAGAGGGGTCAGAGGAACTTCCTTTCTTTGGAACTGGGTGGATATTGGCGTCTTTCCATGAATTAGGGAATGAAGAAGTAAGTATGCATAGTCTGAATAATTTAGCAAGAACAGGTGTGAGTTCTGGGGAACACTTTTCAAGACAATTGGAGGTATTCCATCTGGGTCTATGGGGTGCAGATAGGAACTCCCTTATCAAGCTCTATAACTCTTTATGCCGATCACAGATTGACTACGCTTGCCAAATTTATTCCTCTGCCTGTAAGACTAAACTTCATGAGCTTGATGTGCTCCACAATACGGGTCTACGAGCGTGCTCTGGTGCCTTCCGTACTTCCCCTGTGGAGAGTTTATACGTAGATACAGACCAGCTTCCTCTGGACTTACGTAGGCATGAGTTAGGGCTTCGCTACATTGTGCGAATCAAGAGCAGTCGTTACACCAATCCTCGTGTTGATGTTCTGTTGCAATGTGACTCGTCAAAGTTCCGTGGCCCAAGAGCCTCTATACCTTTTCAGATTCGTATGCTACCTGTGGGTGACGCATCACTGAGGGAGCAAAAGATTGAACCAGTAAGCTACAGCAATCTTCCTCCTTGGCTCATTCCGAAACCTAATGTGTGTCCCAAAACCATATGTAGGAAAACCTCTTCGGATGCAGAAATTAAATCGAAGTTTTTGCGCCATGATCTCCTCCACAGGGATTCAGTAAAGTTGTATTCAGATGGCTCAAAGTCACAACTTGGTGTAGGTTTTGCTGTTGTCCATAAAGGGGGTGTACGCATTGGACGGCTTTCAAACAATGCCTCTGTTCTTACTGCTGAACTAACTGCTATCGAGAAGGCTCTTGAAGTGGCTTACTCAATGCCGGGAAAGACGTTCACAATATATTCAGACTCCTACGGAAGCTTGACCGCCATTAAGCAGTTTAATACATTCCATCCTATAATAAGGAAGATTCAGTCTTGGCTTTGGCGCCTGGCTGCAAAGTATAAATTGGTTTTGTTCTGCTGGATACCGTCTCATGTTAACCTTTATTGGAACGAGTTCGCTGATAAAGAGGCAAAATCCGCATGTTCTCTTCCTTCTGTAGGGTATAATAAGGTTCCCTATTCTGATATGAAGACCGTTATCCATAACTTTGTTTGGTCTGAGTGGCAGGCGAGATGGGCTTCCCCCTCCCTGGCCAATAACTCGAAGTATAAAGAGATCCGGCCTTCGGTCTATGCCTGGTCATCCTCTTCTCAGGCTTGTCGGGGTTTTGAGACGAGGCTGACTAGGCTGCGAATTGGCCATACGCGTTTGACTCATGGGTTCCTAGTGGACCGAGGGGTCCCACCTCAGTGTGACATCTGTCATGTCACAATAACTTGCAGACATATTTTATTGGACTGTCCGATCTACGCCCGTTCTCGAGTGAAATTTTTAACAAATAGGAGATCCCTATCAGTTGTTTTAGGTAATAGGGCAAATGTTTCTAGCCTTATGGCGTTTTTAAAGGAGACAGGGCTGTACTACAAGCTATGATTAGTGTTGTCATAGTTATGTTTTAGGGCTTGCTGTCTACATCTGTTTTCATTTTACCTACGATTTTGTATAATTATTGTATAGTAGTTTTCCCCATTTTTAAACTCATTCTTTTAAACCATCATCTTTCATACTTCACTCATCAAAGCGCTGAATGACCTCTCAGGTCCCAGTGCTTGGCCTTCGGCCTAAATTTCATATTCCATTCCATTCCATCTGGGTCTGGAGCTTTGTTGGTAGGTAAATTGTCTAGGATGGATTATACGTATCTTGTCTATATTTTAAGTGGAACAATTTCGGAAGAGTCAAGTTCTAGTATTGGAACTTTCTGACTGACTTCCTCTAAGGCAGAATTTCTGGCAAATGTACTGGCAAAGATATTTGCTTTCGTATGTGGGTCATTTATAATGTTGCCATCTGCAGACTTTAGTGGGGGAATGGATGATGACTTGTGAAAGTTATTACTGAAAGAATTAAGAGTTGACCAGAATATTCTAATAGCTTTAATGACATAGTTCATTGAGAGGTGGTTTAGCTTAGGTATGTAGACGATGTACCTGTGATAGCACCTCGCAGGTTAGATTTGAGTAGGCCTTTAGATCAGGTAAATAGACCAGAAAATAGTATAAAGTTTACAGTAAAATATAAGAATTACAATATTGGTACAGAGTGCATATCGCACGCTGGTGGACGCGGGTTCGCCTCCCGCCAGAATTGTAAAAATTTTGGAAAGTGTTCACCGAGCCACTTACCACTTTGGCGGACACAAGAGGTGCTGTGGTTGAACCAGTGACGCATACTAGTATGCTTGCACTCAGTAGGCTTAGGTGGGCCGATTACAGTTGGTTCACAGACTACACACACATCCAAAGCCACTCCAACACAACACTCACAATTACAAGCCCCCCTTATACAATCTCTTCAGAGCACCACATGTTGGTGGAGTAGAGATGCAGATACACAGATAGACACAGACATAGACATAGGTGCATGTGTGTGTGTGTGTGTGTGTGTGTGTGTGTGTGTGTGTGTGTGTGTGTGTGTGTGTGATTTCTGTTGATTCTTACAAAGCTGCTTTCTTTCTAGTGCTCTTGTTTGTTATGCATAATGGTGCTGATAAATAATTACAGTTGATTCAGCTTCCTGTCATTCTTGCATGATGTTGACTCATAAATGCACTTCAGCCCTTGGCACTCTTTCTCTCCTTTTGGCTACCAAACAGGAAATCCAATGTAGTTTTGGGAATCTGGCCGACAATACTGTATTTGACCTCTCCTATTAGACAGCTTTCAGCAAGATGGAATAATGTAAAGTCGTAGCCGGAGACAAAAGAAGTTGCTTCGGCTGCGTGTTTGCACATAAACACACATTTTTAGAACAGCAGGGGACACCTATGAGAACCGTAGATGATATTAGAGCTGTCACCACTGAAGGCCTAAAATATTAGTGTTGAAATACCACTATGTCTGGTTTGAGGAGGCTCGAAGGGGTAAGAAATGAAGGGACAACACTGGAGTTACCTAAAGGTACAGGTTGAGAAAAAAAATCAAATTTTCAGCAGAAACAAAAACAGAAAGTGTGTAACAGAAGAAGTGAAGTGTTTGGAGCAGATTTGTTACGTTAATAGAAGAAACGAAATCAGCTTGTAATGGAAAGATTTCTGCAGTTAGAACTGATGAAATTGTTCTTGGTATGACGAAGAACCAATATCACACAATTCCAGGCATGAATATGTTGCACATGTGATTCAGGAATAGGATGTTGGCGAAACTTTTTAAAAAACCACCTACATGTTGTGCACAGCATCAGTGCAAGCTTAAACTGAGGCAGATTGTTGTAAGTCGAAGGGTAAGATAACACACTGCATGGTCTCACGCACATGAAGATAAAGATCGTAATGCAACTAGCAAATAATGATGGCTCTCGGCGATGACAGCGAAAGTTATTCTAGGAAGAGTCTTAAAAATAACTGCCAAAAGGCTTCCCACTCTGAAGTACCATAATACCACAGACATTGCTGATTTGGAGGGTCCATGGCTCCTTAATGGAATAAAGCTATGATTGGAGGAGTCGAGTTGAGAATAGTGGTTGTCAGCGTTATCAACTGGAATTGTCCCAAAGACTGCTTGGGATCCAGTCAGAGGGCTGTGCAAGCTGCTTTAATTTATTTGCTCATGCCTCCAAGGGATGTCTCACCAAAGCAAAATAATCTTATCTAACACTGCGCAAAATTAAATGAATATTCCAACGAAAGCTGAAGAGGCTAACCTAGGAGAAACGTGGGTTAGTTTACTAGGTAAATCAGTGAATGGAGTGGAGTACCAAACGGGATGTGAAAATCAAAATCTAAAATAGGGATTCAGAATAAGGAACGGAAATATTGTGTTCCACCTGATAGGTGAGATAGTCAGAAGTGTTAGAGGAGAGGCAAACACCACATGTATACTAACTCTGAGACAGGCAAAATAGCCTCAGTTATATACCATTAAAGAAATTTGCTTCTAAGTTTCTCAATCCGGATATTAATTTGGGAGTGACCAGCATTGTTCGTCCCTGAGTGACAATGTATGTGTAATGAACTCCAACTATGCATCAGATGTAGTCTTTTAAGGATCCATCCTTTTCGAGCGCCTTAGTACATTAAGCCACCGGGCATTATGGTTACCATCGAATGGTTTCCAAAGTTACAGGATATCATTTGACTTGACACTCAGTTCAGAGTAACTAGAAGCAGCATTAATGGCAAGTGAGTTGACGTTGGACACCCCCACTTGACACAAATAAAAGTGGCATGAAAAAAATATTTGAGTGTTAGTAAACATCATAGTAGAGGTAGTTTTTCTTTCCGAACAAAGAGGAGCAATAAGAGGGTGCGTCAACCGCGCCCTACAATCGACAAAAGGCCCTGCCTGGTGTCCTTGCTCTAAAAAATCGAAATGCTCCATCCTTATCTGACATCAGCACATCCACCAAATTTGGTTCAGATCAGGTCAAAAACTTTTATGTAGACCTTCTGATATTGACCTTGGACCTATTGCTCTGAAAACAGATATCTTTCAACTCTGGCTAACATACGAGTACAAATCTTCCACCTTGTTTGTTTTAAGACTAATCAAAACTATTTGAGTTATGGGGCTGGAAATTTGACCTTGCCTTCGACTCATTGCATCAAAATTGACTTATTTCACCTTTTGCTGACTCAGGATTTTAACCACTTTTGGTTAAAAGATCAGAACTTTAAAGTTGACCTTGCCTTTTAACAATAACCGTAAATCTTCCTCGGCCAAGTATTAATCACATGTTTAAGTTATGGTTATCTATCAAATAAATCTGTTGGTGGTGGTGTTCAGTAACCCCGGTCTGTCTGGTCAAGCAGACCCATCAACTGCAGGCAAGCAATCGCCCCTACAGGGCCGTCCAGGAGAGTGAACTTATGTCCCCTTGTGGAAGACAACGAATCGCCACAGAGAGGCACGGAAAAGAGTGTGAAGGTTTGGTTACTGGATGGATGCTGCATTTGCGGCTCTCCACTCACATAACAGGGGCACCATCGTAGGATCAAATCAATCCATTATTTGGTTAAACGGTTACCACCCAGCTAGTAATAGAAAGTGACAGGAAAGATTGGAGAAACTGGAAGGGAGGATGGCACACACACACACACACACACACACAAAAAAAAACAATGATAATTGTGAAGGATGAAGTAGCCAGCTCCACATCAAGTGAGAGGAAGATGGTAGCTACCACCTGCCATCATAAATTTTGTGTAAATCCATCTAATATTATCTTGCCAACAGATTGAAGTACAAACAGCAGACGGAACTAAGCACCTAGCCTTCCTTAGATATAATAATACTGGTGAGCATATTGTTGGTTGAACAAAAATATTTTCAAACTTACACAAAATTTCAGCCATGCTTGCTTTGATGTGATCACCCCATGGCTCTCTAAAGTGGTCTCTCAGAAGACACTAGATCTTGAACACCTTTGTTGGTGTAACTGAGTAGACAGAGATACTGTGCAGGCTGATCACTTTCTTATTACTTCTAGGTGTTTGAACAATGATTACCGTACTTGAAGTACAATTACATATACATATCAGTAATACATTTGTGACTTTTGCTAGGATTTTGTCTAACATACCATTAAGGTCTAAAGTTTTTGGCAGCCATCACACTTTTGCATTAGTCAGCAAGTTTTTGTTTTCTTCCGTTGTGTATTCTTCTCGTTGACGCCGATGCAGAGGTAGGGTTTGTATAGTGTGTAATACCATCATATCATTACACTACTGTGATGAAAGGCAAAGTTTGCATCGAGGTGGCTGCTGTCGTTATCAGCTAGTCATAAGAAGGTTGCCGTAAACTTGTCTTTGGTGTATTGTGAAGGCTTATTTTGCCATATTTTAGGCTTAGATCAAAAGATAATAATCATTTATATACCATAGTGAAACGTTGCTTATTTTTTACACATTGACTTTGATTACGTGTAAGAAATTTCGACCATCAGCTAATAGTTTCAGAAGATTCAAACTTGAATACACCACAATAAGTATAAGAGTGTTGCACGCATACACTCTTTTGTGTGTGTGTGTGTGTGTGTGTGTGTGTAATGGACTTTGCGGTCATTTGATACTGGCTTCGGCAATTGTAAGATATTTAGTTGTTTTGAGGTTATCTGGTAAAGAGGTTGTTTGATATTATTCGGTTGCTTGGTACTAGATTTACTGTAGTATGACTGTTTTTTTTTTTTTCGTTGTTTACAGTTTAATTTTTATGGTATAATTTTTCACGTGCCTTTTATGCTGTTCATGAAATGCTGTCTAATTGTTTTCTTTTTGTTTTTTCCAAATTGATTTAAAGGCTTTTCCATCTGTATTATCCTTTGATTTTTTAAAAGCCAATCCCAAGATTTGATGAAAAAGAAAAAATTTATATGGCAAAAGTATTGAGAGCAAAATTTCTTTGATGAGCGCAGTTGAGTAAATATCCTTCACTACGCACATTCGTCTTTCTTCCAAGTAATGTGTCGGACAACTTCAAAATAAGGTTAGAGTTAGTGAAGATGAAATTTAAGACGATCTGTGGTAATAAATTCTGAGAACCCCCTGCAATTTTATGTGTTGGAAGGTCAAGAGTTTTGGCAAAAGTAACAATAAATCACTTTAATATAGAATGCAGTTCTTCATTTCAAATTACCTCTTCTTTCTTCCCAGTAGTGAAAGAGTAATAACGAAATATCCTTCACAGTCAATGTGCCAGCGAAGTAAATGGTGGACGACGAAACCCAATAAATTATTGACTCAGTGATTTATTGGATATTGCAGTTTTTAAAAACTGAACCTTTCAAAAACATCAATATATCGTACTAGAAAACGCTCAGAGAGAGAATACCACTGTCAGTGTCAATAAAATGGGTCCTGATCCGGATCCGTGGATATAGGATCCGGATCCGGACCCGCCCCAAATTTTAATCAATATTATTTTTGGTTCTTGGCCCATCTTTCCACAAAATTTCAGTGATGTCCATTGAGAAGTTTTGGAGATATTGTGCGAGATAATCCGGATTCAGATCCCCCCCCAGAAAAAAATTTAATCATTTCTTCGTTGGCCCATGGACCACCCTTACACAAAATTTCATCAAAATCCATCCTGAACTTTTCGAGTAATCCCGGATCCGAATCCGTGGATATTGGATCCCGATCCGGATCAGGATCAGCCCCCAAAATTAATAAATTCTTTCCTGGTCCACGACACACCTTTCCACAAAATTTCACTGAAATTCATTGAGAACTTTTGAAGATATTGTGCGGGATACTCCGGATCCGGATCCAGGTCCGGCCCAAAATAATCATGCATTCAGTGGCTCATGGGCCACCCTTCCACTGACTTTCATCAATATCAGTTGAAAATTTTTTGAGTTATCCTGCCAACAGACAAAGACAGATGGACAAACAAACAAACACTAAAAATGGACAGATGGACAAACAAACAAACACTAAAATGGATCCGGATCCATGGATATGGAATCAGGATCCGTATCCGGATCTGGATTCCCCCTCAAATTTAATCAATTCTTTCTTGGTCCATGGCCCACCTTTCCACAATATTTAATTGAAATTCATTGAGAACTTTTGGAGATATTATGTGGAATACTCTGGATCTGGATTCAGATTCGCCCAAAAATTTAGTCACTTCTTCATTGGTCCATGGCCCACTCGTCTATGAAATTTCATCAAAATCCTTTGATAACTTTTTGAATAAAGCCGGATCTGATATGTGAATACATTATCTGGCTCCGGCTCCGAGTATGCCCCCAAATGCAATCAATTCTTTTTTGGTCTATGGCGCGCGTTTCCACAAAATTTCATTGAAATTCATTGAGAACATTTGGAGATATTGTGCAGGATACTCCGGATCCGGATCAGGCCGAAAAGTTAATCATTTATTCCATGGCCAATGGCCCATCCTTCCACAAAATTTTATCAAAATGCATTCTTATTTTTTTGAGTAATCCTACTAACAGACAGACACACAGACAGACAAACAAACAAACAAACCAACGTGGGATAAAACATATACCTCCTGGAGAAGGTAAATAGTGGCAAGAGGGATGAACAAAATGAATAATGTAAGCTGCTTTGTCCTCACGAATGTGTTAGAAAGAGTAAGATAGAAATCATCAATAAAATATGGGCTGAACTTTTGGGATTAAGCTAAGCGAAGATGTATAATAAAAAAAAAAAAAATGCATACAAAAATTGTGTGTGGGGTGTGTGTGTGTGTGTGTGTGTGTGTGTGTGTGTGTGTGTGTGTGTGTGTGTAAACTGGAAAAAGGAATTTGATGAAACTTGGCATGATGGTTGGAACTGGGTCCCAGATGGGCCAATATCAATTTCATGTCGATTGATATATTCTGAAGGTATATTTTTGTCCTTAATAACTGTACCCATTGATTTTGCAATACACGTACGTGGAAGTCTCGGAAGGGTAATTCAGTGGAGAGTGTTTTATAAGTCTTTGCAGAGGGGGAGGGGGTTACACACCTACGCTCTGATGTCTGTTACTTCAGTGATGCTACGAACAGACGATTGTATTCAGCAGAGAATGTTGGTAGTTGTGATGGTGGTGGAAGTGGTGGTAGCTGTGCAAATGATGGTGGTAGTGGCTGTGGTAATGATGGTGGTGGTAGCAGTTGTGTTGATGCTGGCAGCTGTGGTGATGGTTGTAGCTGTGATGGTGATTGCAGTGATGGTGGCTGTGGTGGTGGTGGTACCTGTGATGATGGTGCTAGTGGTGATGATGGTAGCTGTGGTGGTTGTGGTAGTGGTGGTAGTGGTAACTGTCCAGAAATGGCTCTCGTCTGGGCAAGTGTTTTCAAGCCCAGTAGGGGCGCAAGGCACTTGCTCCAAAGCAAAGCGTGGTTCAGAAACGGCTCTGGTACAGTACTGTGTTAAATTATTCTACAGAGCCATATCAAAACCTATGAATACTTAACAGGATATAAAAACAGAGTTAAGGTGATGCTAGTGAGCGAATTAAGTTACTCTGGTATTTAATTTGGTTGTAAGAAGTGGCGACCATCGCTCACTTGATGTAATGCTGCCTTCTTCTTCCTTCACCTTATCTTTCTTTTCCTGTGTCTGCCCTTCTCTCTTTCTAGCTCTCCCATCTTTCCTGTCGCTATTTATTACTCTTCTTTCCTTTTTAGGTGACTTTACATTGAGTGACAAACCTATTGGTTTCCTGTAAGTCAGGAAACCATTTACAGCGCTGGGTGCCTTACTTGTTCCCTACGTGTCAACAAATGGGTTTGCAGAGGATTGGTGCCCCTCCCCGTAAAACATCTGGCTCAAAGACAAAAGGTCACCATTTAGGGGACCATGGCGTCTAGGTATAGACAGACAGAGATAAGCATTTAGTTCATTTCATTTCTCAGTGATGGAGTGACTAATATGTACGTAATGGAAAATCAGAAAATATTATGCATTACGTGCAAAAGACGTTATAATTTTTTTTCCCTTACTG
>JAGKTI010036499.1:0-11059 GCA_018397915.1 Birgus latro
AGACAGACAGACAGACAGACAGACAGACAGACAGACAGACAGACGCATCGGTAGTAGAGGAGGGGGAGGAAAAGGAGGGGAGGTGGAAACAGGAAGGAAATGGGAGAAGCAAGGGAGGAAACGGAATAGTAATGAAGGGGAGGGTAAAGGTGAGAAGAGAAAGGGAAGGGAAGGAGGGAAGTGAAGGGATGGAGAAAGCCCTGGAATGAGAAGGAGAGGGAGGGGGAAGACGAAGGGGAGAGAGAAAGTACGAGCGACATCAGTAATGGAGGTGATGGGAGGGAGGGAGAGGCGGAGAGAAGAGGAGGGGAGGGGGATGTACCGGAGCTCAGCTCCTTACCATTCTATGGCGCTGCTTGAGCGAGGAAGGAAGGAGGGAGAGGTGGGGGGAAGGGAAGGATATAGGAAAGAATTATATTAGAGATAACGGGGGAAGGAGAAGCCCAGATCAACACACGAGTGAAAGTTGAGATTAAATGTGATCAGTACTAATTCATCTGTGTCGTAGGCTTCGGTTACTGAATCTCTACTAATTGCTGCTAATAATTTTTAAAAATCCCTATATAATACTCTGGAGCACTTACTGAATATTATAGTTTTTTTGTTCAACTTCATAGATCTTTGAAGTCTACCCTGTCGCTAAATTTACCTCCACTGCTCTTGTTCTTCGCACTCTCCTTCCTCCGTCTCTTCCCTCCATTACTCCCCCTCCAATGAACCTTCTCTCCTCACAGTCGAGACACTTCGAATTATACCAACCAAGGTTTACTAGACATGTGTTATGAAAGTTTGCAGTGCTGCGTTTATGAGCTACAACTGTGGGGAAGTGTACATTCAAACTCCCTCTAAAATATAATAGCGACATGCAAGAGGCTCGCTAAGGACACGGAAACGATTGCCTGAAACACATAACTTCCAAGAATAAACGAAGCACAGTGTTTCGTTCAAAATTCAGACTGTTAGTGCGGCAGAACGCCCTGTGCTTCGATTCCTCTTGTCGATCATAATTATGTTTCGAGCAGTGAGTTGACTGGTTCACGTGATGGCAACGTGCGTTACTTTGGCAACATCGCCAGTCTGACATCCGTTGTCATAAATGTGTAATGATTCTTCACGAACTTTCACCAATAGCCTAGGCATGATTTTTTATGACTCAGCTTCTCTTAGATCAGCCATACGGGTGTGTTTTTTATAGAGAATTAATATAAAACACTGCCTTCTAGTAACCCTACCCCCTCCGTCCACTCCTCCGCCTCCCGTGTCCCGCCCCTAGAATCAATCAGGCTTTGATGTGGACACGAGATTACCAAGAATTATTTTGTTTCCTAATATTGGCGTTGAATTTTCTATGGCACAGTGACGATGGAGATAACTCTAATGAGGAAGGTTTTCTGCATATCACTAGAGGAATATGATACCGACAACGACCCTGAAAACAAGTGATAAATTACGGAAGTGATGATAGCCAATTGAGGTGACTTGTGCCTCTGCAGGGGAGCACAGTACAACCTTTAACTTCATTTGGACGACATTACATCAGTTCTTGGCAGGAAGTCATAGCATCTAGCAAGGTAAATAAGATATATCCCATTGTCCTGTACTTGTTTTTGTACTGAAGGCCATAAATCAGTTACTCAGGGAATCGTATCGTTCGTTTCGTTTTTAAAGGCTTCAGCATGCATGCACGCGTCGGCTTTGGTCACCTAATGGTGGCTCTCCACGCAGCTCGATCTCTGGCAGTTTCCCAGTTCAGTCCCTTATCTCTGAAGACACGTTTAATGACTTCATCTCAGGTCTTTTTCGGTCTACCTCTCGCCACCCTACCCCCGACAATAACACTTCTCAATTTCTGTACCCAATTATCATCCCCCATCCTCTCCACATACTCAAACCATCTCAGTCTACCCCTCCTCATCACAACACCAATACACTCCAGTCCCATCCTACCTCTCAACTCTTCCATGGTAAACCCAGCCCCCTCCAGGCCTCGCACGCAGGGACGCACTGCACATCCACCCAATCATTGTTATTTCTGTACGTTTGAGCCAGCGAATATCCTCGTCCTTTACTGCCCAGGTCCCACCATCACACAGCATTACACTCCTAACACAGGTATCTTCCAGCATAATATATATGTTACAAAATCAGGTAAATTAACTGTTTCGAGATATCCTACGTCACTTTTTTTTTGTCAGTTTATATGATCATTGACAAAGTGAGTCAGACAGCCATATTTTCAGTGACACATCTCGTTACAGCTCCTTCATTGCAATATTCTCTCTAGTGCACCTTCATTTCCTCTAGTTTGTTGTCAATAGGAGGAGGTGATACGAAAACACATAAGAGAATGAGAATACGGCCCATGTGACTAGCGATGATTGTGGGTTTGCGACGGGAAGGAGGCGGGGGAAGGGGGTTGTCGGTAAGGCAGCGTAAGGCAACACACACACACACACACACACACACACACACACATGTAAACTATATCATTCAGCTATATTCTGTTTTCTGATTCGCCTGCTGTATCTTTTCCAAATCTCTTTTCTCCTCACTAACCTCCTAACGAGAGAGAGAGAGAGAGAGAGAGAGAGAGAGAGAGAACTATAGCACCTTTAAAATAAGAAATAGAAAAATACAACAATACTGTTATTTCCTATCGCATGCTGTCTCTTCCAACCAACCACCCTATTATTAAAAAAAAACAAAAAAAGGAAAAAAAGAAGGCGTTTGTTTAAGCTGGAGGCTTGGTAAACAACGGGTTAACCCCTTCACGGCGGGAACAACTCCAACAGCCAATTCCAGCTGACGTGTAGTAACTATATTTCGCTAAGAGTGGGACATAGGAGCCTGAGGGTGGTAAAAATATCGAAAAAAAAGTGTCATGCATGAATAAAGATCAATGACCCAGGAAAATAGAGAGAGAGAGAGAGAGAGAGAGAGAGAGAGAGAGACAGACAGACAGACANGAGAAAAAAAGAAAAAAAGAAAAAAAAAAAGAAAAAAAAAGAGAAAAAAGGAAGGAAAGAGAGAGGAAAAGGAAGAAAGAGAGGGGGAGAGAGAGAGAGAGAGAGAGAGAGAGAGAGGGGGGGGGGGGATTTTAGGATGAACCCGAGGGTAAAAGAATCAGGGTCCGTATTCTCGTCGTTAAAGGAAGCTCCCTAGCACCTTTTCTTAAGCGATTTATTCTTTGGATACGGCTGATTAATAGGAATTTGTACATTATTTATACTAATAATGGTGGTGATGGAATTATGACACTGAAGAGGAGAGTAAGGTTTAATCTCCAAAATAAATCGCCTAGGAAGAGGTGTTAAGGAGCTCCCCAGGAAAAAGGAGAAAGAGCTAGGGAGAGAGAAAGGTGGATGGAGATATGATTGAAGGATTATATGCTGTGAGGGAGAGGCGAAGGGGCGGCCAGAGCACAGAGCGAGGGTATGAGGCTGGGGAAGAGAGGAAGGAAAAGGTTTGTGGAAAAGAATGTCATGAAAGAAACGTTGATGGTGAAAGGATGAGGGAAAATAGGGAGGAAAAAGACCTCTGAGAAAGCCTATGATAAAAACTTTGAGGGAAGGTGTGAATGAGGCACTAAGAAGAAAAAAAAGTTAAAATAAAGGAGGATGTGCATGAAGCGCCGAGAAAAACTACGTAGCAAGATGAGATGCTGAAAAAAACGCAGGGGAAAAAAGAGGCAGGAAAAAGACCTCTGAGAAAACCCATGATAAAAAAAATAACAATAATAAAAATAATTAAGAAAGTTGTTAATGAAGCACTAAAAAAATGAAGGAAGGTGTGAATGAGGCACTAAAAAAATTGAAGCTAGAAAGGTTAATGAAAAAGGCTTCTGAAAAAGTGTCTGGGGAAATATTTTTAAAGGAAGATTGATTTTAGAGAGGAGGTTTTACGTAAGAGAAAGGGGAAGGAGAAAAGCAGAAGGAAAAAGGCAGATGAAGAATTGTACGATGAAAGGAAAGGGAAATGCAGAGAAACAGAAGGGAGAGTTTCTGTTAAAGTTAACTCTCCAGTCTTCTTCCCTCCTCTTCTCTCGTTTCTTCTCATCTTTCCTTTTCTCCCTACTCACCTTCCCTTTCCTCTCTTCTCTTCCTCTGTTCTTCCTACTTTGCGCCTCTCCTCTCCCCTCTCTCCTCTCCCCCCTCTCTCCTCCCCCCCCCTCTCTCTCTCAGCCACCGATCCAGCCATACATGCATCATCACCAAGTTCTTATAAATGATAGCCTGGTTTTTCACCTGTGCAGGTTTTTCAGGACTCTTCCAGCTGCCCAAACGCCCATCATAGGCCCATTTTTCATCCTAATGGCGTGACGGAAATACGAGTTACGCGAGAGTGGGAACGAGTATATTACCATTTCTTTAAGTCATAGTTATTACGCAGGTCTAATTTTTTTCGACTTTCGATTTTGGTAACTTAAAAAGAAAAAGTTGGATGTTAAATTACGTTTCTCTGGTGTGCTCATTTTGGCATTTTAGTTAAGAAAGTAAGATGTTTTTATTTACCACTTCCTGCTGCATGCACGTCTCTTGCACTCCTTTCTCTCTCCTTTCTTTTCTTTTAATATGTGCTCTTCTCTCTACCGCTTGCTACTGTCTCTTACAACTCTTTTTCCTCCCTTTCTCCCTCTTCCCTCTTCTTTCTTCTCTAATCTGTGCTCGTCAGTTTTTCTCCCTGTTCACCATTTCCTACTGTCTTTTCCTCTCTTCTCCCTTCTCTCGTCCCTCTTTTATCTTCTCTGATCTCGGCTTGTCTCTTTTTCTTTCCATTTTCCGTTCCTCTTTTTCTCCTCACTGTAATGTCTCTCTCTGCCTCTTCCTGTTCAGTTGCTGTCCCTCCCCACCGCCTTACTCATATTTCTTCCTCTGCTCCAGACTCCATGCCTCTCTGTCCAAACTTTCTCTTTTCCTCTCAGTCCTCTTTACTCTCTTATCCTATGTTCCCTTCTTCCCTTATTTTATACTTATTTATTTTTTTAATAAATCCGCATTTCTCCTTCTGTCTTCCCTGTTCTCTCTTCCTCTCTCCAGTCCTCCTCTCTTCCTCTCTCCAGTTCTCCTTTCTTCTCTCTTCCTCTCTCCAGTCCTCCTCTCTTCTCTCTCCAGTCCTCCTCTCCTCTCCCATCCCCCCTTTCTCTCCCCTTCTCTCACCATCACTTCGTCCTTTTTTCCTGTCTTCCTCCTCCCCCTTACTCTTCCCTCCACCATCTCCCACACTCCTTTCTTATCATCACCATTCCGTCCAAACCTTAGGAGTGCCGAGCGAAATTCAAGGGAGTCGAGGCAATATGAAGCGGTGAACGAAGCACTGCGAGGCACAGCCAGGTCAAACACGGTCCCTTCCACCTGGACGCACACAGGTAACGAGCGGTTCTGGAGTTACCCTCACGCACCTCCTCCCCCACCGCCTCCGCCTCCCACCTGACTCACATACCAGACTCTGTAGTAGTTGTAGTAAAAGTAGTTATAGTAGTAGTACTGGTAGCAACAGCAAGTAGTAGTGGTTGTAGTAATAGTAGTAGCAGCAGCAAGTGGTGGTGGTGGTAGGTCCCGTAGTAATAGTAGTAGTAGCAGTAGTAATAGTTGTAGTAGTAGTTGTAGTAGTAGTAGCAGTAGTGGTGGTGGTGATGGTGGTGGTAAGAGGGGGGAAGGAGGAGGAGGTGGGAGGGGGAAGAGCAAAATAGGAAAGGAGGAAGGAAAGTTAAAGAGTAAAAGTTGGTGGGATGAACGTACTCGCAATCTAGAAATGTGTGTTAAGTTTTACATAAGTGTGTGTTACAATATCCTCATCCGGGAAAGATATTGTGCGGTTTCTTGATGATCCACTTCACGTACCGTAAATAGTACGTCTGCACACGAATATTGTTGTGGCGTCAGGTTAGCTTGAAATGTGAACCCAGTGGACTGCAGGCTGAACTCGTCCTTCCCCTCCAGCCCAGCACCCTCCTTTCCAGGACATTTGTAACCCGGGGCAGTGGAGCCATCCCGTTATATCGATAGCACCACGTGAAGGCATCTCTCTCCAACACAATACACGAACGTAAATGTCCAGACTCCAGGAAAGCTTCTTATCAGGATTATTTTGTGTGTCTAAGTTTCCCTGGTGCGGTGTGGTGCAGTGAGCATCTATTCCTTCTCCGTTCGGGGCTAAGATGCGAGCAAATGTGTGGGAGTGGATGGGTATAATTAGGAGCGTGTCGGCCTGTCTCGGCTACCCCAGTTTTTTGGTGGAAGCAGCCTAAGTAGAGAGGCAGATAGACGTTGCCAAGAGTAAATGCTATAGAGACATGATGTGGTGAGCGTGATGCCTGCAGTGCTTGAAGATACATTTTATGCGGTTGTAAAGACTAAATGTTTTAAATTCCGATACATAATCACATTCCAAACTCAGTTGTAATGCCAGACTATTTTACAGGAAGGATATGCTGTCTACTTCTTCCATCTTTACCATTCTTTTTTCTGTGTCTGTTCTCCTCTCTTCCTGGTTCTCCCATATTTCCTGTCATTTTTTATTACCCTTCTTTCCTATTCAGGTGGCTTTTCACTGACTGACAAGCTTAATGGTTTCCTGTAAGCCAGGAAACCATTTGCAACGCTGGGTGGTAACCATATAACCAACCCATACGTGTTCCCTACGAGTCAACAAGTGGGTTGGCGGAGGGTTAGTGTCCCCGCAAACAACTAACACCGAGACATACGGCCACCCTTTACGGAATTATGGCGTCTGGCTATAGATAGAAAGATAGAGATAGAATATTCAGCCCTGATTTGGGGAAGATAATGTGTGAATTGCTTGAAAATGTACGAAGGCCTTAATGACTGGCTAAGTCTTTATGTCTCTATACCGACCGTAAAATTCCAAGCTTAATTTGAAAGTTTACGTGCAGTGGCGGTATTCTCGTCGGTTGAGGAAGCTCCCTAACACCTTTTCCTAAGTGATTTATTTTGGTTATTGCAACTTACTCTCCTATTGTGTTAAATAAATCCTTCCAACATTGCCAGAAACCTGTATAAATAACACACAAAAGGATATTGACCAGCCATAATAAAAAATAAATCGCTAAGGAAGTAGTGTTAGGGAGCATCCTTAACCCACTGGAAATCGATATCAAAGATGTTAGAATATCCCACCCCAGTTTGGAGATTATCCGTTATCTTAATGACACTCTTATCACTATAAGATGGCGAGTATTTTGCG
This sequence comes from Birgus latro, assembly GCA_018397915.1. Lineage (NCBI taxonomy): Eukaryota > Metazoa > Arthropoda > Malacostraca > Decapoda > Coenobitidae > Birgus > Birgus latro. Next base: position 7,204 of record JAGKTI010036499.1, read on the forward strand.
GTCCTGATGTGTGGGAAGATGGGTGAATTTCTCGATATTAACAAGGGTGTTGGGTAATTATTATGAATGTGTGTACTCGTTTCAATATTACCCAGAGACTCGAATTCTCGACACCTCTTCTTCACCGATTTATATTTGGATACGGCTGGCTAATATCCCTTTGTACGCTATTTACGCAGAGTATGGTGATAGTGGAACCATACAAAAACCACAGAAGAGGACGGGAAGGTGTAATAAGCTAAATAAATCGCTTAGGAAGAGGTATTTGGGAAGGTGCATGAAGTTCCGGATAATTTTTTTTTATGCGAGGAAGAAGGAACCAAAGGCCACAGGCCTGCACACTGTTCCTTCCAAGGAAAAGCAAAAACAATACAAAAGAGAGCCAAATTCAAGCTCCGTTCATTTCGAGATGCCTGGACACACTGCGTTTGAAAGACCGGAGATCATAGGAAGTAGGAAATACAGACAGAGGAAGACAGTTCCAGAGTTGACCAGTTGCATAAATGAAGGACTGGGAGTAACGGTTAACTCTTGCATTAGAGAGTTGGACAGAAAAGGGATGAGAGTTTGTTGCTAGACGGGTACTACGTGCCCGTCGTAGAGGTGGAGGGATGAAAGCATTAATTCTCTGCATAAATCCCGCTACGTGTAATAAATCATGGACACTGAAAGCTGTTTGGAAGGGAGATTTGAAAACATATGAAGCTTGTATGTCAGGGGGAAATTTAGATACTCGGGGTTAGAGATGCTGATAGAGTTGATGGTGAAAGTGATAGGGGGCTGGGTTGATGCAGGAACTTTCTGTCTGTCCCTGTCTCTGTCTCTGTCTGTCTCTGTCAGTCTGTCTGTCTGTCTGTTTGTCTCACTGTCTCTGTCTCTCTTTCTCTCAAACAAATTCTAGTTTTAGTCTGAATAAATTACCCAAATGTTATCAACCGCAGGAAATGGGTTAAAGCTACTTCGAGGAGGAAGGAGGAAGGGAATTGGAAAAGGAGGTGAATTAAAAGCAATGCAAAATTAAGTAAAATGATAACTAAGGGAAGGAGAGAGTATGGGATATGATAAAGAGGATAGGAGATGATCAGGGGTGAAGGGAAGATAGATAGATAGACAGATGGATAGACTGGTCGATGGATGGATACATGGATAGATTGGTCGATGGATGGATACATGGATAGGTGGATAGAGAGAGAGAGAGAGAGAGAGAGAGAGAGAGAGAGAGAGAGAAAGAAGAATTACAAGGACTGAGAAACAGAAGGGGGATATGAATGGCTAATGAATATATATAGGTTTGGACTGAGAAGGGAGCTAGAGAAAGCGAGAGAGGGAGAGGGGCTGGAACAGAGGGGCGACGAGGATAAAGGAAACTCGGGAGGAACATGAAGAGGGGAGAGAGAGAAACAGTACAGAGAAAAGTATGCTTAATATTTCACCTCTACGTCTCACTTCCCTCTGCTGCCTAATATTCCTGAGCTATAGAGAGGCTTGTTGTGTTTATCCTCTCACAGAATCTTCTCTTACCAAAATTCGCGTAGTATTTCAGTCTGGAAATTTTGGGTGGGTGGGAGACACAGGTAAGAGCTTGAGTTCTTTGTCTACTAATGTTTCGGTTTGCATCGAGCCAATCTTCGGAGAGTTTGGATTCTGTGCGGCCCGAAATGATAGACTGTAAAGAATTAAACCTCTTACCTGTCTCTCTCAACCCAATATTTTCACCTCTCACAGTGGGTCCTCTACATATTTCATGTTTCCCACTTCCCTCTGCTGGCTAATATTCCCAAGCTGAGGGAAGTTTGGCATGTCTGTACCCTTAGATGATTCTCTTGTGAAGTTCGCCTGAGTTTTCACCTCTTGCACACTGTCCTCTCCTCTGTTGGCTTGTATTCCTAAGCTCAGAGACGCCTGGTATCTCTCAACCCATAATTTCTTACAAAGTGATCTAATATCAATCCATACGTGATTCTGTTACAAAATGATCTAATATTTCACATCCTCCACCCTCTACTTCCTTCTGCTGGCTAATATCCCTGGGCTGAGAGGAATGGAATGATATTTTTTCGACTTATACTAAACCTTCATTAAAATATCACCTCCTCTACCTCTCACTCTCCTCTGCTGGCTAATATCCCTGAGGTGAGCGAGGCTTGGCAAGTTTCTCTGTCCGTAGGTGATTTTCTTTCCTGTGATACGTCAGGGAGGAAATGACGGACATGCTCGAAGTGTGAAATAGACGCAGTGGAGTAGCCAGGAGAAATCTATGCCTCAGACCGTAAATAAAAAAGGACATGAGAACAGGGAACCAAAATGACAAGCAGCCGAAAATGACCGTTTCAAAATTTTATCAACTGGGCCAGCAAAACATCGCCATTTATTTTATTTATTTATTTTTTTAGCGACTAACAGGGAGGGCGAAATCAGCTGGGTGGATTGGTGATGATTTACACACTATTAATAATAATAACAGGAGTCACCATTGTCATCATCATCATCATTTCTTTATGCTGAGTATGGCGATGTTGGAAGGATTTATGTAACACTGGACGGTAATGTGTAGTCAGCAAAATAAATCGCTTAGAAGAAGGTGTTAGGGGGCTTCCTTACCTGACAAGAATACCTGCCCAAGTATCCATTTGCATGTACGGTTATCATCCATCGTAATAAATAACTTCTTGGGGTTCAAGAATTTATTTGGCTTGTCACTCATGGAATATCCTGAATGAAGCACTGCGTGAAGTGAGTGGATGGTGGTGGGATGAAGAGAAACATGTGGTCTGCGGAAATGACATATAATAAGTGAAGGTAGCACTACATCAAGTGAATGGATGGTGGTTGGATGAAGAGATTAATTAGTAATAAAAACATGTGGTCTGAGGAAGTGACATAAGTGCCACCTTCTGTTATTGTACTGTAATATAATAACTGAAGGTAGCACTACATCAGGTGAGTGGATGGTGGTGGGATGAAGGGATTAATTACTAGGAAAAACTTGTGGTTTGTGGAAATGACATATTATAACTGAAGGAAGCACATCATCAAGTGAGTGGATGGTGGTGGGATGAAGGGATTAAAAGAAAAACATGTACTTTACAGAAGTGATAATAACTGAAGGTAGCACTGCATCAGGTGAGTGGATGGTGGTGGGTTGAAGGGATTAATTGGTAAGAAAAACATATGGTTTCCAGGAATGACATGTGTGCTTTATTAATATTTTGTCAGGGCAATCCGGGCCAGGCTGTTTGCTCTCTCCAATTACTGCTGCCTCGTCATAAATCCGGCTGCGTCAACACCATGTACAAATTTGCCCAACGCAGGGTAGACGCGTTCTCGTGGATTTGTGAACCCCCTCCCCCCTCCTCCCGCCTTTTTTTTTTTTTTTGCTTCATTTGTGTCGAAAAATTCATGGGATATAATTTCAGTTTCAGTTTCTCTTGGAAGTAAATGCATGATGTGAATTTCCTTCCGTGTGTTTGCAAACTGTGTACAAAAATGAAAAAGTCGATTTTATCCTGCACTACACAATACAAAAAAAAAAAAAAAAAAAAATGGTGGTTATTGCGGAACTATTTTTTTTAAATTAATTTAGTTGTTTTGAAACTGTGACTGAATGAAAGTTTTTGATATCCGTAAAACTCCAACAAGGTTGATACCAATGCAGTTACAGATAAAGGTTATGAAGAAGTCGTAGAAGAGACACCTACATAGAGAGATTGTTGCTTTATGAATTCTCATGTCGCCTTATTTTAACCTTTTCTATATGAGGATAATCTGCAGTCTTCAGTTGCACTTCCTCTTCTGCTGCTAATTGTCTTTTCATACACTTTTTTAATTCATAGACCAAGCGACCGCAAACATTTAG
>JAGKTI010036501.1:0-11059 GCA_018397915.1 Birgus latro
GAGGAAGAGGCTGCGACTCGAGGCTCCCCTCAACAGGGAAACTGTCACTCCCTCTTCTGTTGACGACCCGGCAATGTCAAAGATCACGATTCAGACCGCGGCACAGGTTCACGTGCAACCATCGATGACGGAGGAGGGGCAGGAGTCTTCAGATACTGCCTCCATGGCCGAGGAAGCGTCGACCGGCTCCTCGGCCGAGGAGGAGATTCGTGAGTCCTCCCCTCCTCCAGCAGCAGAGGGCCCTCCATCTCGCCCTCCAATCATCCACCTCAAGAATCGGCTAGATGTAGCCTCCTACCGCCACTTCCTGACCCTCGATGCCCACACTAGGTAGTACCAGCTCGGAGCCACGACCTACACCACCCTCTACGACCTGCTCCGGGCTGCCGACATGGGTGAGGAGATCAGATCCATCCTGATCATTCGTGGGGAGGAGGCACGTCTAGCCGATCTTCGAGCCTTCCACCATATGCTCCCGCCACGATTGCGGTAAGAGCTCGGCCAGTAGTGACGTGAAGCTGCCCTGACTACCTTTTCACATATGTTTGGCTGGCCTAATGTCCCCCAAGAGGACGATGGCCATTAAGCCCCCCCCCCAAAAAAAAAAAAGACAACGACAACAACAACGAAAGCGATCCTCTCACTTCTCCACCCTCTGCTGCCGACCAGCCAGCCGTAAAAACCACCCCAGCGGCTCGAGCTTCTCCACCAACATCCAGGAGAACACAGAGGAAGCGCAAGTCCTCCAACCAAGACTCCTCCCTGAGCAACATTACAGGCTTACCACCAGCTCAAGAAAAGCCCCCATTTACCGCTGACTCCTTCATCGATTTTCTAATGAAGAACATGGACGAAATAGTCAACAACACCGTGAGGAACATTCGAATAAGTCAAAGTCAAAACATGGAACTATACGACAATCTCTCCTAGCAGCTTCCATTGGACCACTGTCCGGGCTAATGTAAGGCCCGGCCTCCACTATAGGTGGAGGAAATCTACGAACGAACGAACGAACTGGGACCAGCATAACACCGTCTCCTTTCATCGATACCGGTCAGTAACTCTAAAATCCGTGTATCCCCCCCCCTTTTTTCCTAGGTAAATTCTCATATACATCAGTATTAGTAATATTCTCCCCTGCTCCTTTTTAACTGACTAGATAACTCCATCTCATTTCATCGATACAGATTGTGGCTGATCGTAACATCATTAGAAAATAACGAGTGGATGAAGCCGACTGGCTCGCAATCCCTTCGCCTGTTGCCTGCTACGCTGAAATTCCCCCCCTTTTTTTTTCTGTTATGTGTAATTCGATCGCGGAATTGGCTCGTCCATTATAATATTCTATCCTTTTTATATGATATGTTTAGCTTGATAGAGTTTTGTATTCACATGTATTTGTTTTCCGTAAGAGTATTGATTATTCATCCACTTTAAATATTGAGCCTATTGTATCGTTCTTTTGAATGTGGTGTTAGTTTATAAATAACCTTTGAGTTAAGGTGTATATTCCAGACTTGAGAGAATATTTTTGTGGAGGAAATATTTCGGTACCTATATATATTGTTGTTGTTTTGTGTTATCTAAGGTAGTCTCATCACCCAGTTAGTGTTCTGTGTAAAAAGATACCTGACAGAAACAACATTAATGACAATGTGATTTACTGTATAATTATTTGGGCAACAGCGATGCCTATACGTTACCCCCGTTTGTAAGAGTAGTTGGTGATGGCAGTGTTCTTGGTTTGCCTAGGAGCATTAATGATTCACCTGGAAAAAATTCGAGACAGCTGATTTTTTCAAGAATGCTACACAAAGCATCCTAAGCCAAAATCAACAAACATTCTAAACATTCCACTTAACCTAACCGTGTGGAACGAATAATTCAAGATGGCCACCATCGGCATGGGGCGTGTATATAGCATATTAACTAAAATTCACACTTGGTCATGTCATACCACCTTTTATGGGTTTTAAGGAGTAATAAATCCATTTCTGCTATTACTTAAAGAATTCTTGTCACTGATATACACAGAGAACGTGAGCCAAACGCAAAAAATCGGATATCTGTATTGATAATTTTATGAAAATATACAGTAGACTGTACATCATCAGATTTTTTTATGTTTCGGGTTGGATACAGATTGAAGTGTAGAGGCAGAAGTACATAGCTGGACAGAAGAGTGTGAATGGAACGAAATGGCCTCACAAGTACAGTGTGATATTTGTGATTTTATTATAAGCAAATCACCTCTGACCGAAGTTATGTCACAGAAAGAGGCCTACCTAGCATACTGAACATTAGTGCTGATCTGAGGGATGGACTTGATGGAAAGCTACTATCTAAAGTGTTTCCAGTTCTGGTTCATAAATATTGCAAAGACCATTACATATGCCATCATACATATGTCCTGCCACAAACAGTTACTGTTTCTGAGTCACTAGAGGCTTTTTGTCGTCTATATTCTTAGACATTTGACCAACCCACATAGCTCAGGGAATCCAAAGTTGCTTGTGACAGCAGACACTTTCTCACTTTCGGAATTACCCATCACACTAATCGCCATTTGCCTATACAGGTGAATACCGCAAGAGACTGGTGTGCATTCATACCGGAGTCGTGGCATCTATTTGTGCTAATGCAGATTGTGCAATCAAATCAGGTGAGGCGGCAAGTGCCTGAACTATGCTGATTGTCAGCACAAAAGGAATGACAAGATTATATCTATTGGTGCTGCGACCTGTACTGCCACTGACCGTGGGAAAGTCTTTGAGGTCGACCCCACACTACTCTTCATGCTGTCCACATGTGTGATAAAGAACCGATCAGATATGGAGAATCACGTGAAACATGAGTTTGGCAGCCAGTACTATTTGAGAAGGGTACAATGCACAACAAAAACAAAAGTGGTCTTGCCAAGGTGCTGAAAGATCCAGTAGTTCCAGTATCCACTGATCTTAAGAACCCATACTATGTGATGGATGGAGGACATTTCCTGCAAAATGTGACATGGGCTGTGGACTGCACGTATGGTAGCCTGTGTGTGACAGCTATATGAATCAATGTGAATCACGTTGTCAACAACTGTGGCAAAGAATGCACTGTCTTCTTTGATGGCTACACAAATTTTACCCTGTCAACCAAGGTAGCTGAACAGAACTGCCACACCGATCCAAATGTCTCTGCAGACATAGTGTTTAATTTCAACATGTTAGTCACGGGCAATCAAAGCTCCGTTTTAGCAAATCGTAACATCAAGTCGCGGTTAATCAGTAGGTTGAAGGACCAGCTTACATCTGAAGGCTCTGGTTCCTGTTGTAGTCAGGCTGATGTTGACTACTTAATAAGTAGCACAGCATTGGCATTTGTTGGGAATATCGCACGACTTGTACTTTTGACAAAGGATACAGATCTGCTTGTCGTGTTGGTTGATAGGGCCACAACAGACTATATTTACATGCAATAAGCAAGAGACTTGTTCTTATGGCCTACACAACATCCAGCAGGTAATGCATCCACACACCCGACAACACACATTGATAGCACACGCTATCACTGGATGTGACACAGTCTCTGCCTTTTATGGCATTGACAAAAATAAGGCCATGACAGTTTTGGAAAGCAAGGATTGGAGGACGTTGGATGTGTTTAACAAGAGCGGTGCCAGCCATGAAGAAGTAGCCAGAGTGGGGGATCTATTCTTACTGAAGATATATAATGCCAGTCCGACATGTACAACACTTGATAAGCTGAGATTTGTGCAGTACATGCAGAGGATGAGCAAAGCATCCAGCAGCTTCCAACTTCAGAGCGTACCTCCCACATCGTCAGCTGCAAAGTACCACTCATATGGAGCCTACTTCGCACTTCAGGAGTGGTTGGGCAATGTTGAGGATCTAAATCCTTCTGACTGGGGTTGGAAGCGTCAAGGTGGAATGCTTAATCCCATTTTTACTGACAGACCAGTAGCAACAAAGCATTTTCATCTCACTGTGTCATGTGAGTGTAAACAAATGTGTGGCAAGAGACGCAAATGTCATAAAGTAGGAATCTACTGTACACCTACGTGTTCTTCGTGTATTGCCCAGTCTTGTGTTAATTCATGTCCACAGGATGGAGAAGATACTGAGTCCCCATGCTAATTATGATAAAAAAAAAAAAAGTTTTATTTACTAGTTCAGTAACTGCTGCTGGCAAAAGTTAGTGCTTGTTGTGGACCTTAAATATGTTGAAATTAACATTTTGTTTAAAATAATACATTACTTGATCATTTCTTCAAAATAAATCACTGAAATAATGGTAAAAAAATGTTTTTTCTTATGCCAAATGCCCTTGAAGAGAGATATTACATGACCATCTGTGAATTCTGGTTCCAAAGGTATATAAGCATCCCATGCCATAGGTGGCCATCTTGGATTTTCGTCCCATACAGCTAGCTCATGTGGAATGTTCAGAATGTTTGTGGATTTCGACTTAGCATGCTTCCAAAGTTCTTTCCAGAAAAAATCAGCTTTCGATTTTTTTTCCAGGTTCCCTTAGAATTTGAGGTAATGCTCCTGGCCTATGGTGTGCAGACAGAAGCCCTGCTGTTTGGTCTGCGTTGTCGCAATCTGAAACTATTTATGAGTGCTTAGATCATCAGGTGAGTGACTTTTTCTGTTCCCACTGTCCCTGTGAAAGATTTTAATAATAACCATTGCCATCTCTTTCAGAAATCATCAGTATCATCAGCATGATCATTTTTTTTTTACTTGATGGGACGCTTGAAATAATAATAATAATAATAATAATAATAATAATAATAATAATAATAATAATAATAATAATGATAATAATAATAATCTATCTGTCTGTCGATCTATTGCCAGACGCCTTAATCCTGTAAGGGGTGGCCACAAACAAATCACCATCATGTCGCTCTGTCCCTCGCCATTTCACTGCCCTGCTCCCAGCTCACACCCGCCTTTCTCATACACCTCTCCACTCCATCCCTCCATCTCATCCTTGGCCTCCCCCTTCCCCCCCCCTCCACCTCATTCACATACTTGTACACTCTCCTCGTTAGCCTCTCTCTCTCTCTCCATCCTATTCACATGGCCAAACCACCTTAATGTGTTTCTCCTAAAGCTTTCTATCACATCAACATCCACAACACAACACTCCTTCACTTCTTCATTTGTCAGTCTGTCTCTCCACGTGACTCAACTGCTCCTCTCAAATAACTTATTTGAGAAGTAGTAACAATAATAATAATAATAATAATAAAAATATCGTAATTATTAAGCATTCTTATTCCTACACTTATTATTATTATTATTATTATTATTATTACTTGAACATGGGCCGGGGATTAGATGGAACTGCAGTGTAACCGGTTGGGTGAGTTGGGATGGAGGGTTGGCATTAGCTGAACTGTGACATCATGTCACGATACAAACACCGGATTATATCGTTTGCTTCAAGCAAGGCTTGCCCTTTGTGGATGCAGGATAACTGTTACTATCTAAATGGTGATAGAATGACTGTTTTCAAACAAACACTGTGCTAAATAGAGGGAACGTTGACAGCTGGACATTTCAGAGGTGTGCTTGTTATAATGGAAATGCATAACATTGTCTTATTGACTGCAATTCATACGAAACAAGCTAATCATGGAACTTAAAGATTAACAGATCCGCTCGGGTCAAACCATTTCGCTTCCGAAGCCAAACAGAACTCTTTCCTTTACTAGGGTGGTTGTTTTGTCGTCCGTCATTCGGTGGTTACACTTTCGCCTTTTACACATTTTGGGCAATAAAATAGCTTAAATGGCCTTCACTGAAAAACCTAAAATTGCTGTCTCCAGATGCCAAGCTTACGAACGTACAAATTATCATTCCATGCGGCCCAAAAGTAAAGGCTGTTGCAACACGTTCTGCCTGAAAGTGTAAAAAAGAAACGGAGAGCTAACAACCCACATTTCCCCTTCTGGAAAGTAAATATGTTCGTTAAGTAAATGAAATAATTGTCGTTTTCACATGAAGTAACCGATAACTTGATTGCATCAGAAAACCGTTAGTTCTACCTAGTTACCCCTCCCTCCCTCCCTTCCTTTGGGATGGGGCAGGATTGTCACATGGTTCCAAAATTGGCATCGTTTGCTAAATCTTATATCATTTATAAAATACTAGTTTCATTATACGAGAGACTTTTGCTGCTTCAATAACAAACAAATAAGTAAATAATCGTGCCATTTTCAGCCAAATTTTTATACCTATAACCTACAACCATTTCTAGAATGTTGTTCACAGGCACTTTACATCCACTGGCATTTTGTTTTCCATTCGTAAATATTAACTACTTCCTTGTTACAACCCAGGCTGACTGTTGTCCAGACACCTCCAATGAATTTAAGTGTATGTATTAGCTGACTGAATTTTTAGAACTGTATGTACACTCAGAAACTACTGTCTCTAGCCCCCTCGAGTCGGGATCGGAGATTAAGACCGCGGCTTTCTAGCCGGGTGGCCCACTCTACCACGGGGCAACACACGCACGTACACACTTTACGAACCAGTCGAGAGTTGACTCAGTCAGTCATGGTTGATTTACCTAGCCAGAGGTAAAGCTACGCAATGATATTATGACTTTATAGGTAACAATATGTATTAGTTTACTGTGTTTTATTCCCTGCAGTATCTTTATTAAACATGGACACTGCGGGATAAGCGCATAGCATTTAAGAAATTAGTAGTTAAATGAAGCACTTCCTCACCACCAAATGAATCCACAGAACGGTTTCGGCATTTGCATGTGTGTGTGTGTGTGTGTGTGTGTGTGTGTGTGTGTGTGCTAAAGCGAGGTAAGCGACTTTTGGTAATCTTGAGAGTGCCGGAATCATTAGGCGTTGTTACGATTAAATACATAATTAGTTCCTGTACGAAGCAATTCATCCATACGTCTGTCTGAGCGTAGTGGATAAAAACGATGCTTCCACCACACCACACCGCATAGACCCATATATCTTTTATATTCTCTCATCTGTGTAACAATACGAAAATACGTATACAATGTAACCAAATGTTTCAGAAAAGTTATATAATTTGAATCATTCACTTTTCACTTCACACACTTATAGTGTAGTACTTAAAACCATCCCACCTCTGTACACAGAAGCACAATGGTCTCACTGGCAACAAACACACGAACACACAAGTTACGAACCCCAGAAGTCTTTGCTATCAGTGTCGTGCTACGAATGACAACGTTTTTTGAATAATACTGCACGTTTTACTCTACATTTACCTTTGTTAACCATGGAAAGGAAGGATACGCTGTAATTTCAACACTAAGATTCCAAGAAGCCAAGTCCTACATCGGTCAACTCTCAGACAAGGTTACACTGTGTGTGTGTGTGTGTGTGTGTGTGTGTGTTTACCTTACGTAATTGTTCTTACATAATTGATCTTTACAGGAATGAGTCATGCTCGTATTTTCAAAAGAGTGGCAGACGAGGAACAACTACACACTAGTATACAGATCTGTACAAGAGAGAGGATACACAATCGCTAAATGTTCTCATTATTAAACAAATGTCTAATGTCTCAGCCGTCAGCACACAATAAATAAAACTCGGTTATAAATAAAACTCGGTTAGTAGCAGCATATAGTCTCAACATTATTGTCTGGCCGAATGTTAAACGACCAACAGATTTTGCATGTACTGCTGTTGCTGGCAGCCTGTTCCATTGTCCTGCTACGCGAATATTAAAGATATTTTTTTCTCTCTATTAAGTGTTGCAACCCTTGCTTAAGAGTTTCATTTCATTATTTCTAGTCACAGTATCATGCTATATTTCGAAAAAATTATCATATCTAAGATCACCATATTTTGAAAGAATTTTAAATACTTGTATTACAGAACCTCTGAATCATTCCCTTTCTTGAGATAGAGAGGGGGGGGGGCGGAGGCCATATTTAGTTCGTATTAAATGATTTTATCTACATTAAATTTCATACACTCACTCCAATTCATTAACTTATCCATGCCGTTTTGTACTGATTCACAGTCTGCCTTGGTAATTACACTGACACCAGTCTTCGTGTCATGTCACGATTGCAATTGATGTAAATATTGTAAAAAAAAAAATGGTTCTAAACCTGACCCTTGATGAACTCCACCTGTCACTTCTGGCAAGTCTAATGATTCGCCATTTCTCACTAAATGCTTCTAGTGATTCAGTATGCACTCACCAATCAATAATTAGTTATAGAGGCAGTAGGTGTTTAGTTTTTCTAGTAGTTTTTGATGGGGGACCTCATCCAACGCTTCCTATATATTTTTGCGTGCCGTTTATAGTATAGGTTTGTGAAACTGCTCTTACGAAGATCGTGATGCTTACCTGAAAGAGGATTATGATAATGAGGTTATTTTGCAACTAACAATGTTAAAAAAAAAAAAAATGAATAGTACTGACGGTAGGCTTATTGGGGGATAATTGTGGCTCTTTTTTATTCGTCTTTTTGAGAGATCGGTGACATATTAGTGAGCTTCCATTAATTATGTTATATTCAGTTAATGATTTATTTAATATTTTAGTTATAGGAAAGGCTAACTGTCTGCGAGGAGATATCTGATCTGGTCTATGCCAATTAATTTATTTGGGCTGATTTTCTGAATATAATGCAATACATCATGTCTGTCACTTCGTTGATTGATAACTTATCATTTTCTGATCCTGAGAAAATGATTGTGGGATGGGAATGTTTAAGTTACTTTCTTTTGTGAAAATACTATGAAAGGAGTCCTTCAGCATTGTTATTATTATTTGGTTATCATGGATGAGGTCGCCTTCCGAAATTAGTAGAATGCCCATGTTATCTAATATTTTCAAACTCCTCACCTGAAAAAAAGTAGATTTTGACGTAGCTTGATGATAAATTTTCACCTCATAGTCTCGTATTTTCGTATATTGTTGCTGATGTTTAAAATTTTCGTTACTGTTATTGTGATTTCCTTTACGTTTACATTATTTATATGCGCTTCTCTTGCGACAGATGTCTTCTTAATTACTCTTCGACATCCAGGATGGTTTGTTTATGTGAACACTTCACTGGTACACCTCGGTAAACATTTTTCTTTTGATAGACATCAGTCAATTAGTGAATATTTCCCACATTTCCTCGAGATTATCCACCTTTAGTTGTTTAATTCGGTTGGTGTAGGCAATTTCATCTCTCACATTACTGAAATCAGCTATTTTAAAGATACGCACTAAGACACTATTTATGATGGTCTTACAGTTTATGTTAATTTCAATTCTGGTGATAATTATTATGATCGTTGTTGCTAAAATTGTCATCATCACACAAACCTATTAGATGAATGTCTGTAGCTAGGGCAAAGTCGAGAATACACTGACTAACTAAAAAATGCGTCGTTTAACAGTTCTAACAGTCTATTTTCCATTCTTTGTCTGCACACCAATATTTCCAGTCAGTAACGGATTATTAAAGCCCCCCTTACAGAACACTGTCATTGTATTCCCTGACTGAATTTATTTCGTTGTACGGTAAGTTATTGTTTTCATCTAACTCTTGTGGTTTGTATTTTAAATAAAAAAGATTGGGTTTGTTACTTTCTGCGAAAATTTCGGCATGTAATGAGTCGTATGCTTCGACATCCAATTTTCTGATCTGTCGTGCATTTATGTGGTTTTTAATATTTATCAGAACTCCCTTGCTGCTTTTGTGCAGTCTATGTGGTTGTTTCCAGGAATGTAATAGGAAGATTGTTGGATGTGAGTTTTGAGAGGGGAGGGTGGAGGTATGTCTGACCACTACCTGGTGGAGGGAAAGTTGAGAGTAGGTAAGAGATGGGTGAGAGCTAGGAGAGTTAGGTGTGGCAGGGAGGTTTTGAAAGTGAGTGAGTTGGATAAAAGAGAGAAAATGATAGCGTATCAGGAGAAATTGAGAGATCAGTGGAATGCAGTGAAAGATCAGGAGAGTGGCAGTGTGGAGGAGGAATGGTAGTTGTTTAAGAGTGCTGTGGTGGGGCATGCAGAAGAGGTGTGTGGTGTGAGACGAGTGGGTGGTGGTGTAAGGAAGGGAAGTGAATGGTGGTGCAAGGAAGTAAGTATGGCTGTGGGTGAGAAGAGACATGCATATGAAGTGTGGCTGCAGAGGAGGGATGAGGTGTCATATGAGAGGTATAAGGAAAAGAGGAATAGGGCAAGAAGGGTTGTGCGTGGTGCTAAAGTGGCAGCAGATGAGAGGTGGGGTAGGCGGATGACTGAGAATTTTCAGGAGAATAAGAAAATGTTTTGGAAGGAGGTGAAAAGGGTGCGAAAGGGAGAGTCTGGGAAGGAGGAGCGAGTAAAAGCAGAGGATGGAAGGATGTTAATTGAGATGGATGCAGTAAGGAAGAGATGGGCGGAGTACTTTGAAAGATTGTTGAATGTAGAGGAGGAAAGGGAGGCTGAGATTGTGGCAGATGGAAGGGTGAAAGGAATAGATGTGTTGGGAGAGTTGAATGAATCCTTGATTACGATGGAGGAAGTGCAAGAGGTAGTAAAGCAGATGAAAACAGGGAAAGCTGCAGGTATGGATGGGTGTGCTGTGGAATGCCTGAAATGAGGTGGAGCAACTATTGTTGACTGGTTAGTAAGATTGTTGAATGTGTGCTTTGTGCAAGGTATGGTGCCAATTGACTGGGCAAGTGCGTGTGTGGTCCCATTATATAAAGGTAAGGGTGATAAGTATGAATGTACTAGTTTTAGAGGTATAAGTCTGTTGAGTGTGGTAGGTAAGGTGTATGGTAGAGTGTTAATTAAGAGAGTTAGAGAGGGTACAGAGGGAGTGATTGGTGATGAGCAGTGTGGCTTTAGGAGAGGGAGGGGATGTGTGGATCAGGTGTTTGCTGTGAGACAGGTGTGTGAAAAGTATTTAGCGAAAGGTAAGGATGTGTTTTGGGCATTCATGGATTTAGAGAGAGCATATGATAGAATTGATAGGGAGGCTTTGTGGAATGTTTTAAGATTGAATGGGCTTGATGGCAGGTTACTAAAAGGAGTGAAAAGTT